>BJCM01268918.1:0-20372 GCA_018326385.1 Flaveria bidentis
TAATAGAACCTGAGAAAGCAATATACTGCAATCTTGAAAAACCCATTTCCTTGTGTTGTGTTCTTTTGGTTCTGTCTCATTAATTACTTGTGTTCTTAGTATCATCTTGTGGTTAATCCAGTTTACCGTTTGATTAAGTTTGAGTCACTCTCCTCATTGTGTTGTTGTGTTGTAATTTGTAAGCCTTCAACGGTCCTGCACGGGTTCACACCCAAAACTTATAAAACATTTAAACATGTATATCCAATCCTAAAATCAGTTAAATCATGTAAAAGTGAGGTTCTAGAAGTCACCTTTTGCAACTTTCGTGTATGACTTCTTCAAATCCAAATGCAAACTAGTTCAAACACCTAAAACCCACCAAAACACACATACAAACACATAAGCATACATCCGAGACTATAATCAGCCAAGAACAACTTAAAACACTATAACTCACCTCAAATACAACCTTCTTCTTGATCTTCTCTCTAAAACCAGGGTATTCAGCTTCTTTCTCTCTCTAGAAAGTCGATGAAGTTGGTGTGCAGAAAGTGTGGGCAGCCATGCCCACCTTTTTGAACAAAATTATATTAAATTTGTACTTTTTTCACAATTAACCCCTCAACTTGGGTTAAATTCCATTCCTTTCTTTTATTGTCTTTTCTTTAAATTATCGGGTGTTACAAGTCCACTCCCCTTATAAAGGTTTTGTCCCTGAAACCTGTTATTCCTCGAATAGATATGGGTAATCTTGTCTCATTCAGTCTCCCATGTAGACTCGGATCCTTTCTATGCTTCCACTTAACTCGCACCAAGGGAACCACTTTATTTCGTATTCTCTTCTCCTTTCGATCAATGAACGCCACTAGTTCCTCCACATAATTGAGCCGCTCGTCTAATTCAATGTCCTCTAGTGGTACAACCATGTTTTCATCAGCTAAGCACTTTTGCATATGAGATACATGGAATCGGGTGAATTCCACTTAATTCATCATGTAGTTTCAATCTATAGGCCACCTCTCCTACTCGAGCAAAAATTTGAAAAGGCCCTATGTATCTTGGGCTCAACTTGCCCCGATTTCTAAGCCGAATGATACTCTTCCAAGGCCTTGATCTTTTGTAGCTTCTCGGTCGTAGCCTCAATCACCTCGATGCTCCCTAACTCTTTCCGACCAATATCACCCCAACATATGGGTGTTCTACATATCCTACAGTATAGCATCTTAAAAGGGGGCATACTAATGCTGGCATGGTAACTATTATTGTATAAGAATTTGGCTAACGGTAAGTTATCATTCCAACTTACTCCAAAATCAATGATGCATTCTCGGAGCGTCTCCTCAAGCGTCTGAATGGTCCTTTCTGACTAACCATCCGTCTGTGGATGATAAGCCATGCTAATATGTAACCTCGTCCCCATAGCATCATGAAATCTCTTCCTAAAATTGGATGTAAACCGAGTGTCACGATCAGATACAATGGACACCAGTACACCATGAAGAGTTACAATCTCCTTGATGAATAAATCCGCTAACTTCTTGGAGGAATACGTCTCATGGATCAGTAGGAAGTGAGCACTCTTCATCAAATGATCAACTATCACCCATATGGCATCAAACCCCCTCAGAGTATGTGATAACTTCGTAATAAAGTCCATGGTGATATGCTCACACTTCCACTCTGGTATATACAAACGTTAGATTTTCCCATATGGCTTTTGATGCTCTGCCTTTACTTGCAAACAAGTAAGGCACTTACTCACATTCTCCGCTATGTTGCACTTCATACTCAGTCACCAATAATCTTTCTTCATTTCTTGATACATCTTTGTAGTACCAAAATGAAACAAGTATCGAGTCTTATGAGCTTCTTCCATGATCTTTCCACATAGATCCTAATAACATGGAATCCACATTCGTCCGAATCGGGTTCTAACACTGAGAGTGTTTTCACCCAACTCCGCGACTACACCTCTCATCCTTTCAGAGTTAAGGTGATCTTCCATCAATGCCTCATCGTGAAACTCCTTGACCTGCTTCATCACGTCTGAGGTCACAACCAATTGATAAGCCTTCACTCGAATTGGTTCAGGCTTCTCCTTCGTCTAATGGCATCTGCCACTACGTTGGACTTGCCCGGATAGTAATGGATCTCGCAATCATAATCCTTTATAAGCTTTAACCATTGCCTCTGCCTAATATTCAAATCTTTCTACTCGAAAAAGTACTTCAAGCTCTTGTGGTTAGTGAATATTATGCACTTCGTCCTATATAAATAGTGCCTCCAAATCTTTAATACAAAGACCACAACAGCTAGCTCCAAGTCATGAGTAGGGTAATTAACCTCATAAACTTTCAATTTTCGGGATGTGTAGGCTATTAACTTTCCTCACTACATCAACACACAACCCAACCCTGAGTAAGAAGCATTTGAATAAACCGCCAAATCCTCACTTCCTTCGGGTAATGACAAGACAGAAGCTTGACTCAACCTTGCCTTTAGCACTTCGAAACCCTTCTCCTGCTCTTGACCCTATACAAACTTCAAATCTTTATGGGTCAACTTGGTTAATAGGGAAGCTATCTTAGAGAAATCTTGGATGAATCTTTTATAATATCCCACCAATCCTAAGAAACTATGGATCTCAGATGGCGTCTTTGGAGACTTTCATTGCATCACAACTTCCACTTTTGCCGGATCCACCATAATCCCCTCAGGATTCACCATGTGACAAAGAAATTGAACTTCACGCAACTAGAATGCTCACTTGGAGAATTTAGCATACAACTTCTCCTTCCTCAGCATCGCCAACACCTCCAAAATGTGACCGACATGTTCCTCCTTGCTTTTTGAATAAATCAGGATATCATCAATAAACACTATCACTGACTTATCCAACATCGGCTGACACACTCGATTCATCAAATCCATAAAAGCAGGTGGCACATTGGTTAAGCCAAATAACATCACAAGAAACTTGTAATGTCCATAACGTGTACGAAAGCTGTTTTAGGAATATCTTGCTCCTTGACCTTCAACTGATGGTAACCAGATCGAAGGTCTATCCTTGCGAACCAACTGGCACCTTGGAGGTAATCAAACAAGTCATCAATCCTTGGCAACAGGTACCGGTTCTTCACTGTTAACTTATTCAACTCACGGTAGTCGATACACATCCTCACACTACCATCCTTCTTCTTGACAAATAAAACCGGAGCACCCCAAGGAGAGATACTCAGTCTAATGAACCCCTAATCAAGAAGCTTTTGCAGTTGCTCTATCAATTCCTTCATCTCGGAGGGAGCTAAATGATACGGTGCCTTAGCAACGGGTTAAGAAGCGGGTATCAAGTCAATCTGGAACTCGATCTCACGGTCCATTGGCACACCTAGTAAACCTTCTGGAAACACTTCGGGAAAGTCACACACAACCGGTACGTCGGACAGTTGTGGTGTTGATGTGTCCACATCTTTCACGTAGGCCAGGTAAGCACTACATCCATGCCCCCATGCACTTTCCCACCACTGGCATCGAAATCACCTTTGGAATTTTAGTGAATCGATCACCGTAGACCATTATTGAACTCCCATCAGGCGCTGATAATTGAATCATCTTTTTGCGACATACGATATTCACCTCGTAAGCTGCTTAACAGTTCATTTCTACGACTACATTGAACCTGTCTAAGGTCATCACAAATAGCCTAGCAGGAAACTTATGACCTTCTAGTTCTATGTCAGAACCTTCTATCAGATCAACAATCCTGGTAGACTTACCTATAACAATTTTTACATTGAAGGGTCATCAATATTTCTACTACTAACAGGCAGACCAGCAAATAAAGAAGCAGAAATAAAACTCATACTAGCACCAGAATCAAATAACAAAGAAGCAAGAGTTTGGTTTACTAGAAACGTACCTGACACAACATCGGGGTTCGTCCTAGCCTCCTCCAGGGTCATCATGAATGCTCTAGCGCTTGCCTTCGGCCCTTTATTCCCTGCCTTCTTCCCTGCCCTAGAACTCTCAGCCCTCAGCTTCTTGTAGTCCCTTCTCATGCGGCCCTCTTCGCCACAATTAAAACACCTTGCCACCCCGCACTCTCTCGCCATGTGGCCGGGCTTTCCACACTTGAAGCACACATTTGATCCCCAACTACACTCACCAGTATGCACCCTTCACATTTGCCACACCTTCTCGATCCCGCACTAGGTGTGGCTACAAACTGGTCATCCACCCTCGCAACCTTATTGTTTGGAGTGACCCCGCATGTCCAAACCGTTTCCCAATCCAGTTCTGGTCACCACCACCTTTCTTTCTCACCTCAGCCATCACCACCTCTCGCTCATCATACAACATTCTCGCGAGATCAACCACCGACTAAACGTACTTGGTCGGGCGACGATCATGTGCCTACAAATATCTACTAGCAAGCCCGGGATATACCTTTTAATCTTTCATGACAGAGGCGTCACCTAATCTGGCACCGGTTGTGCCATCTCGTCGAACTTGGTGGTGTATTGCCGGTGTGTCATGGTTCCTGCCTCTAGCTGCAGGAACTCCCTATCTACCTTTTCCAACTGCCTATGAGGACAGAATTCCTCAGTCACCAACTTCTTCAGCACTGCCCACTTTATCCACCCGATAGCCCTGTTGTCCTCGGCCTGGACAATATTGTCCCACCAACACAAGACCGAGTCCATAAATCAGTGAGTGGCGAACTTCACCTTCTGATCTTCTCTACGCTCACTAATATCAAGTATGTTAGGACCATGTATGTACGGAGTACTAACTGATTATGCGTTAAACCAGATCAAATAGTGCGGAATCCTATTTGATTGGCGATCCAATCAGTGAGAACGCAATCCCGATCAATCTAACGATTAAAGAAACGTTAAGAATGAGTAGAAGAAGATCAGATGCGAACTATGAACTTCGAATAGGGTTTCTGGATGCTCTGGACGGCTAGGTTATGAGTATGTGTCTACAGTCTAAGTTTTCTACGAATTAATTGGTATTTATAGGTTTGCAGTATTCATTCGTGCGACTGAACCATTAGTATGGTTCAGTCGTGCTGCTGACCCATGCGACTGATTCATACACACGACTGAAGTTCAGTCGTGCAACTGAGTCAATCTCATGTCTCACTCGTACGACTGATCCAGTCGTCTGGCTCAGTCGTGCGATTGGTTCATTAGCATGATGTATTCATGCGTATGGTCCATTAGGATGGTCCATTAGCATGAATCATCATATAATAACTTCAAACCTATATAATAAGTTTATATATATGAATTAGATATAAGTAAACATCAAAACACAAATCATATATTATTACAATGTTTCATTACACATATGTAAGCCATGAAAGACTTTACATTAAGTACATAAACTAGGGACATATGTATCAACAAACTCCCCCTTGGACCTAGTTTACTCTAATGTCTGACATCCTTCATATACTCTTCAAACCTCTTGTACTTCTCCTCTCTAGTGACTCCTACATGTATTTCAAACACAAAGCAGAGTCGTATCACATTATGGAATTGGAGAGCTTGTACAATATCTTGCGCGTCATAGAATAATTGCCACTTGTATAAGGTGTAGACGTCTTCTGCATACAAGTGGGTAAGCCACATTAGGTCAAATACCCTGATAGTTTCCATTTTGCCCTCTCTGTTTAGAACTATGACCGCTTCACCCGTCCTCTAGTCATAATACCACCATTTGAAATGTGGAGTGAAGTCCTGAGGTATTTCCCGTAAGGGAATCTTCGACATTGTGTGTGGGGGACTCCACTTCAACACTACTTTAGGCTTTCCAGTTATGGGATCCACTTCAGACATGCAAATAAACCTCTTCGGTTGTTGAGGTCTGAAGTTCACCCATATAGTGTGGTATTCTTTCTTTAATGCAGACTCCAACTAACCTGACATCTTTCTGGGATTAGCATATAGCAAATTTAAGCATGCCAGTTGGTTGAGCTCAAAGCCTGGGAAAGTCTTCAGGTCATGAGGATACCCGAAGTACTCTATTCCCTTCTCCCTTTTTACAACATAAATGTTTAGGTCTTCAAAATACGCCCACGCTATGATCTTGCCAGACACCTTCTGATGTTTCTTGACTTTTTAGAGTTTGGTGTAGGCATTTTGCTTGGAGCTTTGCGCTGGGCTCTTATCTCAGCAAAATAAGCTACCCACTAAGCCTTCTTTATATCAACATCTGCATCTGAGGCTTGGGCTTGGCTTTCATCCTTATCTGTTTCTTTTTCCATCTCATCCAGTTTTTCAAATGTAGCACTACAGAGAGTGTCACCAAAGTTGGGGATCACATTTCCCTCTTGGTCAGTGTACTCTGGATAGTGTTCAGACATGACATCCTCTATCTCTATTTCATCAACATCGTTCAGCTCATCATCACTTAAATCATCGACCTTTGTAGCGTCTTTGACGAGCTTGTCAGGATTCAGTCTGAACATCTCAGCTAGTTGTTCGTCGGTCAGATCGTGTATAATTTCTCCTTCTTCGGGAGTGTAGCTCACTAACCTTCTCACAATCCTTGCAAATCAAGAATCATTGTGAACTGAGACTTGATTTGCTGAAGAGGAGCAATATCATATTCATCTTGCTATGAAGTTTTATCTGCTTGATTTAAACATTTAACACATCAATCATTAGTAGTTAATCAAGTCATTTAAACATATATAAACATAGATAATCATAAATTACATTAATGTAATATTCGAATCATGTACAAAAGTTTTTAAACACAAAACATCTAATCTTTACTTTTATCTTGATTGGTCAATTCTTCAACTGGAGGAGCTGAAGACGAGGCTCCTTGCTCTTGAGCTCTCTTGGAATGTCTCTCTTGAGCCTGAGTAGAAGCTGATGCAACAACATCACCTTCTTCGTTATCATCATCTCCTTTCTTCTTTCCACTCAGTCCTTCATCATCACCCTCATCTTCTTCACCAGAATCATCATCATCATTAATATCATCACCTTCCCTGATCTTTAAAGGCTCATCTTTGGATCCTTTAAGCCTGAGCATGATCTTCTTGTTCTTTGCATCCAAATCCTCAATCCTCTTAACCGAATGACATTCTGCTCCCGCAGCAGTGTAATCTGCTTAGTCTGAGCAACATTGAGCTCCATAATCTGGTTGAGCTGTGCAGCTCTATGCTCATCGATAGCCAACAGCTTTAGCATCATCCAGATGAGGTTGGCTAGCTGTTCCTCTACCCTGATGGAGGGTAGAGTGGATCCATGGCTGAGCGGGACTTGAGTAGATGTCCTGGCTCGTTGGGTGGTGGTAGTGGTGGTGGATGTGTTGAATATGGGAGGTGGAATGGGAGTGGATGGTGAAGTGGTGGCCATGGTAGTGGTGGTAGGAGGTGTGGTAGTGGTGGTGGCAGGTGTGGTAGTGGTGGTGGGAGGTGTTGTAGTGGTGATAGGAGGTGTGGTAGTGGTGGTGGGAGGTGTGGTAGTGGTGGTAGGAGGTGTGGTAGTGGTGGTGGTAGATGTGGTAAAGGTGGTGGATGTGGTGGTAATCAGGGTAATCCTCTTCCTCTTGCTCTTCATTCCATGGGGCTGAGCCATTCTCTTCTTCCTTGAGCCCTTAGAAGAGGATGCTCTCCCTAGGCTGATGGGATGGTCAGGGATGAATGATGTATCAATACCAGCAGTAGCAGCATCCCTGGACTCACCCTGGCGTCCACCAGCCGCCGCAATCCCTCTCTTCATGGCAACAACCTTACTGCCCACCGTCCTTACCAGCGGCTCCTCATCTGACTCTACCTCCTCATCTGGCAGGAAGTCTTGATGGAATGCAACCTTCTCAGTTCAACCCTGAGTGGATGGTGGAGATGGTATATCAGTGGTAGTGGCCCTAGATGGAGTGGGGCCAGTATCTCCACTGTCACCACTATTATCGTCATCGTCATCATCAACAGGTAAAACTATCAGCTTAGTATCCGAGTCACTGTAATCGTGACACCACTTCTTACGAGCGGGCGCCACGTAGGCCTCCCGGACCAAATGCCCAAACAATCTCCTCACCGGGGGCTTCACCTGCTTGCCCCGGTACACCTTCATCCTACCAAGAGTGGTGTCATCCATAACCTCAACTGTAACTGCATCATCTCTCTCCTTTGGTAGCAAAGGAAGCTTCTGGTCAATAATCATCTGCAGGAAATAAGGGTACATGTAGAAGCCTTCCTTGTCCTTGGCCTCTATATTCTCTACCATATACGTGAAGATCATCAGAGAGAAACTGAACAGATAGTTCAGTACCAGAGCTACGTAAGCATTCTGGATTTGATCAGACATCTCATCAAAGCCTCCTTTCCTTGAGGCTATGCACTTTAGGAGCACGTGGGCCAAGTAATTGAACTGGGGGCACAGGTTGCTCTTATTGAGCACACCTACATTAATGTCTCCAGCATACTTGATCTGAAGAAAAATCCCCGAACCGTCAAGGGATGCAGCCTGGTAGGGCAGTACCATCATCGCCCAACTCTAAAACTCTCCTCAAATCATCCTCGCTGATCTTAATCTCCTAACCAAAAATAGAACTCCGAATGCAATGAGGCTCATCGGACCTATCTACGATAGCACTTTCCCAGAAAGCCTGTTGAATCGTTCTATATGGTGTGCACTGTGAAGAGATGGCCTTGAAGATCCTCGATCTCTGTAAAAAGGCAATAATCCCCATGAACTCAGAAGCGTCCTGGGATGTGATGTCAAGATGAGCACAGAGGTTGTGCGTCGTGCTCATAGTCCATCTGCTAGCCATGTTTCTATAACACAAGATACATAAACGTTAGAATTTGCATAAGTGAACGACATTTGAATTTTAATGAACTTGAATCATTTTGTTCAGTCGTGCGAATGGACAATGCAACTGAGTCTTAGTCGTGCGATTGAGCTCAGTTGTGCGATTGGACAATACGACTGAGTCTTAGTTGTGCGATTGAGCTCAATCGTATGATTGAGCCTGCGACTGAGCTTAGTCGTATGCTCTTCTATGCGGGTGAACCAGTTGTGCGACTGAAATCATACGCATGGTTCATTCGTGCGATTGAGTCATTCGCCCAGCTCAATCTTGCGATTGAAGTTCATCAGCATGTCCATTTTCATACGTCTCGGTTCGACACTTTAGAATTAGTTTTTGGTCTATACTTGATGTTAAATGTTGTGGTTATGCTCATTAGACTCGCAAACGCTGAAAATAACACCTAATACTCTTTAAATTAATGATTTAGTCCATTTTAGTGGTTTATTTTGAAACTTTGTCTCGGTTCTTGTTTTGACCAATTTAGGTCATTAGGGCTTGATTAAACTGAACATTGAGGTCGATTTTTGTCTAACGTTACCTGTAGATACAGAGAGAAATCGTTAGAGTCATAAACAAGATGCTAAATCACTGAAATGAGATTTGGGTAGAGTAAGTTTGCTTTCGTGCGACTTGAGAGCGATTGAGGGGTGATGAATATGTGCGACCGACTCCCCTCTATTTATAATAGGTTTACCTTTAGTCGTGCGACTGGAGCTATTCGCACGCTTGATTCGTGCGACTGGAGCTCAGTCGTGCGACTGGCTCAGTCGTACGGCTGACTCTGTCGGTCACCTCCATTCATGCGATTGGTTCATTCTGGTAGCCCAATCGCATGGATTGACCCATGCTTATGGTCCAATCGTACGTCTGGTCCATACGTATGGTTCAATTGTGCGATTGGCTCATACTCATGATCCAATCGTGCGACTAGTCCATACTTATGGTCTAGTCGTGCGAATGGCTTAGCTTATGAGTTTGACCATATGCATTTTCAAACAATTTACCTGTTAGCTATTGATAAGATTTTATGACCGATGATCATCTCAGACATGACCTATTTTTAATTTGAAAAACTGTTGATCACCTCAGACGTGATCCTTTTAACTTATACCTTATGTGATCACCTCATACGTGATCCTTTTAAATTTAAAACCCGATTGGTCACCTCAGACATGACCCCTTTTAGTGAGTGATTCACAGAGTTAATCCAGATGTATAGTCTGACTTTTACTTAACTAATAACTAAACATAAAAAAAACACGACTAGAAATTTAAAAACAAAACAAGATGTAATTTTGTATTTTTGATTGGAGATGGATTTAAATGTATTAGAGTACTTCTAACCGATTTTACTTCCTAGACAACACAACTTCAATTCTACTTTATAATTTCTGGTACGATTCATTATGGAAACATACAGGTATATCAGAATCATTTGGGCCATTTTTATAAACTATTTTGATGCTTGATTCTTGTTTTGACCGAGAGTCGATAGCAATTTTAGGAAATCATACTAGAGTTACAAGATGCACACAATGATTTTGACTTTCAAGAACTGCAGCTCACAATGACTGTTAGTATACTTGTCCTTTTAAATCCATACACTGATTTTTGACACACAATTGTGATGAGTTAAGGTTTAATTATTTCAACAAGCATTGTGGATCCCACGCTTATATGATAATCAACATTCCTCAGGAGATTTTTCAGCGGTCTACGGGTATATATCAAGAAGAAACTATTCTAAGAGCTTTCAAAGGGATGCCAAGCCTCAGGTCAGTGCCATCGCACAACAAAGAGACGCAAACAACAATGAATTCTTGAATATTTAGGTTATGCTTATCCTCAGGTCAGTGCCACCGTACAACAGAGAGGCACACAACCTATCTTCTTGTTAGAGCATTTATTTTCATTTTGCACATAACGCACCAACAACATAAGTTATTAGCTTGATTGCATTTAGCATATTTCCATTTGCTTTGCTCATTTTTATGGTCGTCCGCAAACATTTGTGGCGTTTATTTTGCTCTTCACCCTTATTAGAATTAAGTTGATTGTGTTAACCAGGGATAAGATGAGAACCCACAGCAAGTTAAATCACTTGGTTTGTATTTTAAACCACCAATGAGGTCTACTCATCTATTGTGTTGAATCTACCGACACATCATATAATGAACTAGCAACCAATAGGTCTACTTTCTCTATGTTACCTCAGTAGAATGATAGTTTAACTATCATTTTTCCTTTTATTTTTCTTAGACTACTCAGAATTATACTTTGAATTTTGCATCTTAATCAGTTAAACTCTTTTGAAGTCTCAAACAATTTGTTTCCTGTGTACTATCATTTTCCATAAACGTTGAATCAGTATCATAGATTTGATTACATTTCTTTTAGCTAAGTTGTCCTTCTCCCTCGTCTTTTTTAAGTAATTAAATAAAACAACTAATTTAATACTAATCTAATCTATTCTCCCCTTAAAATTCTAAAACCAAAAGTATTTTTGTGTTTTCGGATTTTAATAAACAGGAAAATAAAATAAAATAAAATAAAATAAAAAGTTGTCGGACTATGCACTTTCTTCCTCTAATATCATATCACTTTTCTTTTTCATGCCATTAACCTCTAAAAGATATAAAAACCTCGGTTTATCAAATGCTTTTGTGTAGAGGTCGGCACGTTGAAAATCCATATAATTTTAACCACATCGATTAATTCCTTTTCAAAATAGTCACGTATAAAGTGATATTTAATACTGATGTGTTTAGTTTTAGGATGTTGGACCGGATTTTTAGTTACAGCTATAGCAGCAGAATTATCAACATAGATAGGAGTGTTAGAAATTTGCAAACCATAGTCGCGCATTTGCTGTTGAATCCAGATGATTTGTGAACAACAACTCGTAGCAACAACATATTCAGCTTCACATGTTGATAAAGCAACAGAGGTCTGCTTCTTACACTGCCAGGTGACTAACTGTCTACCAAGAACTGACATCTTGTCGATGTGGACTTGTAATTCATTTTGCAACCGCCATAATCCGAGTCACTATATGCTATAAGCTCAAAGTCATCATCATGAGGATACCACAACTCGAGTGTAGGAGTACCCTTTAGATAAGGGAAAATCCTTTTAACACCTATGAGATGGTTGACTTTTGGTTTTGCCTGATATCTGGAACAAAGACACGTCGCGTACATGATATTAGAACGAGACGTTGTGAGATACATAAGGGATCCGATCATTCCTTTATACATTGTAGCATCAACCAGATCACCATTTTCATCGGGTACCACAACGTGGTTCATGGCAAGTGGAGTTCCAGTAGCTGAAGCATTCTCCATGTCAAACCGATTGAGGATGTCTCCTACATATTTAGTCTGATGCAGGAAGATTCCTTTTGGTGTCTGATCCACCTCTAATCCTAGGAAAAACTTCATCTCCCCAGTTGCACTCATCTCAAATTCTGCTTTCATGACAGATTTAAATTCTTTACATAACTCTTCGTTTCTGAAACTGAAGATTATGTCATCAACATAAATCTATACTAGCAATAAATCTCCATCCTTTTTTTTGATGAACAGTGTACAATCAATAACTCCTCTGCAAAACCGTGTTTCACCAGATGAGTTGAGAGTTTCTCATACCATGCTCTAGGGGCTTGATGGAGCCCGTAGAGTGCCTTATCCAGCTTGTAAACTCTGTCCCGATGATAAGGATCCTCAAATCCTTTGGGTTGACTGACATACACTATCTCACAGATTTCACCATGAAGGAACACACTCTTGACATCTAGTTGATAAACTTTAATCTTCATGTAAGATGCATAGGGTAGGAAGATACGGATGGCTTCCATTCTAGCCACAGGTGCAAACACTTCATTGTAATCAATGCCTTCGACTTGTCTAAAACCTTGAACCACGAGTCGAGCCTTGTTTCTGATTATGACCCATTGGTCATCTTTCTTGGACTTCAAGACCCATTTAGTGCCAATTACCTTAGCACCTTTTGGTCTATCCACGAGTATCCATACTCCTATCTTATTGAATTGTAGGAGTTCTTCTTGCATGGCACTAACCCATGCCTTATCATTTAAGGCTTCACTTACATATTTTGGCTTAAATTGAGACACAAAACATCGATAAGCACCATCGTGAATATAGCCTTTTTCCATTACCGAGGCATAATCAGCTGAGTGTAACACCCGGTTATTTTTAAACTTAAAGAAAGAAAGAATAAAGTAAAGAAAAAGAAAGAAAATATATTTTACCCAAGTTGAGGGGTAAAGAGTGTCAAAAAAGATAAAAGGTTGGAAAAGTGGGTGTAAAGTGGGCATGGCTGCCCACTCTCTTCTTACAACCCCAAATCAACAAATTTTTAGAAAGAGAAAGTGCAGATTTGGATTTTGAAGAACAAGAGCATGATTTAGAAAGAGAAAGTGCAGATTTTTACATGTTTTTAATTGATTTTGGGGCTCGAGATGCATGATTGAACTTTTTATAAAACTTGGGTTTCATACCCGTATGTTGAATGTGTGTATGTTGTGAGTATGGTGTGATTTTGATCTATGTTCATGCTTGATGATGTTATGGTTGTGTTTCTAAGGCTTAGAATGAATAATTTAAGGTTAGAGCATGATATATGGTGTTTGGGGACCGAATTATGATGATAAGTGTGCCCTAGACTGCTCATGCGCCCAAGCAGTAGTTCATATGCTTGAATTTAGAAAACTGCCTAAGTGTAAAAAGAAATGTGGATGAACAAAAACAAATGCAGATGAACAAAAAGAAATGCAGTTGAACAAGAAAAGAAATATGGATGAACAAAAAGAAATGCGGATGAAAAAAAGAAATGTAGATAAACAAAAAGAAAGGCGGAAGAACAAAAAGAAATACGGATGAACAAAAAGAAATGTGGATGAACAAAAGGAAATGAGGAAGAACACTTTTTGGGGAAAAGTGGAAATATAGGCTTTGACTTGGGAGGTTCCCGGGGGCTATGTAAGTTGACTTTTTGAGGTAATAGAAGGTATGATGGGTATGTTATGATGTATGATTACGCATGATGTATGTTATGTATGAATAATGATGCTTTGTATGATGATGTGGACTGTTTATGAAGATGTTCCTTTTATTGTATGTTATCTTTCTATGGCTTTATAATGAATGTTAATGAATAAAATAAAAGTATTATGTAACGTAAAGTGGAAGATAATGAAAAGAGGAACGAAATGAAGAATTCATGCATTAATGGATGAACGAATGTAAGAAAGTCTTGCAAGCAAATATATGGGGGTTCAAACTTAATGCGGAGTGTTAGCTCAACCGTGTGCAGGATAGCTACCTCATGAGGATGCACGCTCGGGCTTAATCTGTGTGATTAAGCAAATGTATAGAGGTTCACACCCAATGAGGGGTTGTCAGCTCAACTGTGTGCGGGTTATATACCCCATGAGGATGCACACAGGGGTTCAGTCTTTGTGATTGACCAGACATTTGGGGTCCTTGTCGCTTAACCCTAGATGAATTGCTTGGTGCTCTAGAGGGGGGTTAAGCACATGACAGGACCTAGATGAAAACGAGAAGATAATAAATGAATGATGATGAAGATAATAAATATTATCTATGTGTACGTACGATGTGTGATCACATTCTAAATCATGGTATGATTTGAAAGGAAGTAAAGAATTACTTTAAACGAAAGATAATATATGTTTTATTATAAAACTAGAACTCACCCAGCAACGCTGACTTTTTATGCATTTTTCAGTTGGCATGTGATCATTGCTGAGGATGGCGCGGGGCAGCTACTTGGCTCTTTTTGATGGCATCTATTTTTATAATGCTTTTGTGATGTAATGCAACAAGTATTTTGTAACCTGATAACGATGTATTATTTTGCAAAAGGCTTTATAATGAAATGAAATGTCGTTTTAAATGTTTCCGCTGCAAATGTTGGTTTTAATAAATGTAAATATATGTTTTATGTGCGATGCTTGTCTAGTTGTGAGCGTCCTGAGAACGAGGCCTTACAAGTTGGTATCAGAGCCAAAGTTTAAGTGAAACGGGTAAATTTTCAAAATAAACCTAAACTTAAAATGAGAATGGGACGGAAAAGGAAGGGATGCCAGTCCGAGTAGCTGCGTGCCATCAGGTATTTTCGTAATGTTAACCGATATTACATGTGCATGTTATGTGGTTTATGTGTTGGTTGTAGATTTGGATATTGATGTACTCAGGACAAGTAATGTTTGGGGTATGAAGAGTAAAGTAAGTGGCTAATCACAAATGGCCACTGTAATTAGGGACTTACTATACTTGACATGAACTAAGTTGTTCCCTTGAATGACCATGTTGGTGTTTAAATCTTTCAGTGTGAGTTAGAGGATGGCCAGTGGTAGATTATCAAAAGCTTCGCGTGGTGGTGGTGGACGTGGTGGTGAACCATGGGTCACGAGAGGAAGGCCTAGAGCCGAAAAGGTGGTTCATGAAGAACTAGAGACCCCTCATCTGTAGCGTGGTGATAAGAGTGCTAATCTGAGAACCTCAGTGAAGGAGGCGATTGTGGAAGAAGTTCATCAGGTCATGTAGACAATCTTACCGTCTATGGTGACCGAAGTTATCAAGGCTATGAGGGAAGGTGAAAGGAAGGAGAAAAATAGTCCTGAGGTGAAGGAAGACAGCCCAAGACTGAGACGATTTTGTCTGATGATGAAGAGGAAGAAGAAGAAAAGCATGCACCGGAGGCAGTACGAGGTTGTAACTACGGGGCATTTCAACGGTGCAAGCCCCCTACTTTTGGTGGTAATGGCACTGCTGCTGCTGCTCACCGATGGGTGAGAGAAATGGAAGTTGTTCTGAATATCAGTGAGTGCCGAGATGACTAGAAGGTGAAGTTTGCTGCCCACTCGTTTGTGGATTCGGCTCTGTGTTGGTGGGACAATATAGTCCAAGCCGAGGGTAGTTGGGCTATTGGAAGAATGAGGTGGTTTGAGTTGAATAAATTGGTAATTGAGGAGTTCTGTCCTTACCGAGAAATGGATAAGGTGGAAAGGGAATTCCTGCAGCTGGAAGCGGGAACCATGACACATCTGCAGTACACCACCAAATTCAACGAAATGGCACGTCTGGTGCTGGACCAAGTGACACCCTTGTCACGAAAAATCAAGAGGTATGTTCAGGGTTTGCCGGCGGATCCGTAAGCACATGATCGCTGCCCAACCAAGCACATTTAGGTCGGTAGTTGATTTGGCAGGAAGATTGTATGACGAGCGAGAGGTGGTGGTGGCTGAGGGGAGCAAGAAGGGTAGTGGTGATCGAAACTGGAATGGGAAGAGGTTTGGTCGGGGTGATGCCTCGACGGGTAGAAAGAAGGCACGGGTGGATGACCGCCGAGTGGTAATACCAGGTGCTGGATCGAAGAGGTGTGGCAAATGTGGTAAAGAGCATTCAGGGGAATGTAGTGGGGATCAAAAGTTTGTTTCAAGTGTGGGAAGCCTGGTTATATGGCTAGATATTGTAAGGGTATGAGGTGTTTCAACTGTGGGGAAAGTGGTCATATCAGTAA
Source organism: Flaveria bidentis (assembly GCA_018326385.1). Taxonomy (NCBI): domain Eukaryota; kingdom Viridiplantae; phylum Streptophyta; class Magnoliopsida; order Asterales; family Asteraceae; genus Flaveria; species Flaveria bidentis. The sequence goes on from BJCM01268918.1 coordinate 16,387, forward strand.
AGACTATAAGAAGCCGAGAGCTGAGGGTTCTGGGGTGAAGAAGACAGGAAGTGAAGGACCAAGGGCGAGCGCCAGAGCATTCATGATGACGCAAGAGGAAGCTAGAGCGGACCCTGATGTTGTGTCAAGTACGTTTCTAGTCAACCAAAGTTTAGCTTCTGTGTTATTCGATTCTGGTGCTAGTAAAAGTTTTATTTCTGCTGCTTTTTGTGCTAAACTGCCTGTTAGTAGTGGGAGTGTTGATGCGCCCTTTGATGTAGAAACTTCCATAGGTAAGTCTACCAGGATTTCTGAGGCAATAGAAGGTTATGACGTGGAACTAGAGGGTCACAAATTTCCGGTTAGACCATTCGTAATGGCCTTAGGTGGTTTGATTTGGTTCTAGGGATGGATTGGTTAGTGGATTTCGAGGCGAACATTGTGTGTCGCAAGAAGATGATTCGGTTGGCAGCGCCTAACGTGAGTATGGTGACGGTTTTTGGTGATCGGTACGATTCCGAAAGTAATCTCAATGGCGGTGGCGGGAATGTGTATGAGGCATGGATGCAGCGCCTACTTGGCTTATGTGAAGGATGTGGAAACATCAACACCACAGTTATCCGATTTCCCAGTTGTGTGTGACTTTCTCGATGTGTTTCCTGAAGACTTACAAGGAGTGCCACTTGACCGTGAGATCAAGTTCCAGACTGACTTGATACCGGGTGCCCAACCTGTTGCTATGGCACCGTATCAGTTAGCTGCGACTCAGATGAAGGAAATGATGGAACAAATACATGAATTGATTGACTAGGGTTTTATTAGGTTGAGTATCTCTCCTTCGGGTGCTCCGGTCTTATTTGTGAAGAAGAAAGACTGTAGCATGAGGATGTGTATCGACTACCCTGAGCTGAATAAGTTGACAGTAAAGAACCGATACCCGTTACCGAGAATCGATGATTTGTTTGATCAGCTCCAAGGTGCCAGTTGGTTCTCAAGAATAGATCTTCTATCGGGCTACCATCAGCTGAAGGTGAAGGAGCAGGATGTTCCTAAAACAGCTTTTTGCGTTATGGTCATTACGAGTTTCTTGTCATGTCTGTTGGCTTGACCAATGCACCAGCTGCTTTCAAGGATTTGATGAACCGAGTGTTTCCGTCGATGTTGGATAAATCAGTGATTGTATTCATTGATGATATTTTGATTTGTTCAAGGAGCGAGATTGAGTATGCCGGTCACATTCGGGAGATTTTGGAGACGTTGAGGAAGGAGATGTTGTAGGCTAAATTCTATAAGTGTGCGTTTTGGTTGCGCGAGGTACAATTCTTGGGTCATGTGGTGAATCCTGACGGGATCATGGAGGGTCCGGCAAAGGTGGAGGCGGTGATACAGTGGAAGTCTCCAAAGACGACATCTGAGATTCGTAGCTTCTTGGGTTTGGCGGGCTACTATAGAAGATTTATCCAAGACTTCTCTAAGATCGCTTCTCCACTAATAAGTTGACTCGGAAAGATGTAAAGTTCGTATGGGGTGATGCTCAAGAGAAGGCATTTGGGGAATTGAATGCGAGGTTGACTCAAGCTCTTGTTCTATCATTACCCGATGGAATTGAAGATCTGGTGGTTTATTCTGATACTTCCTACTCGGGGTTGGGGTGTGTGTTAATGCAGAGGGGAAAAGTTATAGCCTATGCATCCTGACAGTTAAAGGTTCATGAGGTCAATTACCCTACTCATGATTTGGAGCTAGCAGCCGTGGTCTTTGCGCTAAAGATTTGGAGGCATTATCTATATGGGACGAAGTGCACCATATTCACTGACCACAAGAGCTTGAAGTACTTCTTTGAGCAAAAGGACTTGAACATGAGATACAGACGATGGTTGGAGCTTATAAAGGATTATGACTGCGAGATCCATTACCATCCGGGCAAAGCTAACGTGGTTGCGGAATTGGGTGAAAAGACACTTGGTGTTAGAACCCGATTTGGACGGATATGGATTCCTCGTCATGGGGATCTACGCATTACAATCATGGATGAAGCTCACAAGACACGATACTCCATTCATCTCGGTGCCACAAAAATGTATCAAGACATGAAGAAAGACTATTGGTGGCCGGGTATGAAGCGTGATGTGGTGGAGTATGTGGGTAACTTCCTTACTTGTCTGCAAGTAAAGGCCGAGCATCAAAAGCCGTATGGGAAGATCCAACCTTTGGATATCTCGGAGCGGAAGTGGAAGCACATCACCATGGATTTCATTACAAATCTTCCGCGTACCCCGAAACGGTATGATGTCATGTAGGTACATGTGTCCCTAGTTTCTGAACTTAATGTAACATGTCTTTAATGTTTTACACGTTTGTAATAGTTGGGTACTTAATGAAATGTAAATGTTTGGTTGTGTTTATCATGTTTAATATTTCATTAATGAGTTGTTTAATGCATATTGTTGGACCAAAAGAACCAATGAGCCAAATCAGAAAAACCTTTAAGTCCCACAGACATCATAACAACTGAAGAAGTCTACAAAAGTTGAAGACAAAGTCTGAAGACAAAGTCTGAAGACAAAGTCTGAAGACAAAGTCTGAAGACAAAGTCTGAAGACAAGAGCTGAAGACGAAGTCTGAAGATAGTCTAAAGATCATTTTCAGAAGTTGTCATAACAGCTGAAGAAGTTCTCTTCAGTAGTTGTGATGGTTTACTTTCAGTAGTTGTCTTTACTTTTTCAGTAGATTGTAATCAGTAGTTTAGTATAATGTAAAACTTCTGAAGTTCTTACACTTCAGATGTCGTAGTTTCAGTAGTTATAGAATTAGCTGGTACTTAAGCTTTTATTGTAAGATGTGCTCAGCTGTTGTGGACATCTTCAGTAGTTTTCAGTTATTTTCAGTTGTTTGTATAATCTGTTAGATGTCATTATCAGGTGACATCTGCTGACGTCACATTCCTCTATAAAAGGAATGTTGACCTAATTTGTACATGCCGAAGCTTATGAATGAATGAAAATATTATCTTTTGCAGAAAACTTCTCTCTCTATAACCGTCACTGTTTGATTGAATATTCATCTTATTCTTGCTAAAATTTCATCTAATTCTAGTACTATTCCGCTGCAAATCATAACCTAATTGATCAAACTAGATCTTAGATCCTAACAAATGGTATCAGAGCCGGTTAATCACTGATCGATTTAACAATTGATCATTGAAACTACTCTTTTGATATCTAGGTTGATCGAATTAGCAAATTTTCAAGAATTGGTTATAAAGTTTGATTTTCTGTTGCTTTCGGTGAATTAATTTGAGATTCTACTTGTTTAAAACAGAGTTGTTGAGTTGTTGAGCTAGATCTATTAAAATTACATTGAACTTGTTTGAATCTATGAAAATGGCTAAACCAACTAATGATCCTTACAATACTGGCTCCTCGACAAAGCCTCTGATGCTTGTTAGGAGTGAGTATAACATATGGCAACGACGAATGCTTCATCACCTGTCTGTCAATAGCTCAGGTTGTTGGAAATCAGTGGTTCATGGACCATACAAGCCTATGGTGAGTCATCCGGAAACCAATGAGATGGTTCCAAAGAAAACAGAGCAATACTCGGATGAAGATCTAAAACTGTTTGAACTTGATGCTAAAGCACATGGAATTCTGGCCATGGCACTGCCTAATGAAATCTATTTTGGGCTTATGCATCATGAAACTGCTCATGACCTCTGGATTGCTCTGAAAGAACAATTTGGAGGAACTAATGAGGTTTTGGCAAACACTAGAGAGATCCTTGCTCAGCAATATGAGACATTCTCTCATAGAAAGGGTATGTCTCTAACTCAACAGTTTGAGCGATTTTCCTGTTTGATATCTGAGTTGAAAATGGTTAAACAGGAATATACAAATAGCTAGATGAACAACAGGTTCCTCAGATCCCTGCCTGAGAGATGGGACACATATACTATTGTTCTACGCTCCAGTGCAAATCTGGACACTCTATCTCTCACCCAACTTCAT
>BJCM01268919.1:0-28141 GCA_018326385.1 Flaveria bidentis
ATATTTTAGGGGGGGGGGTGGGGCGAACTGGACATTTATTAAAAAAATGACACCACCGGGCAAAAAATCTACAATACCCGACTAAAGTGTAACACTATCGACAAAAATAAGGGGGTTGGCGGCCCCCTCTGGTCCCAACTATGCTCCCCCATGTTACTACATGTATCTAAGGTATATTCAACATCATGAACTATGAGCTGGACTAGGACAAGTTTCAATGTAAAGATATCCTTCTTGTCTCTCACATGAGGCCAAGAATCTCCAAAACTTTGAAGAGGGTGTCCACCAACTTCACTAGAAGATTCACTGATCTTCTTCCAGGTATGATTAAGCCAATGGCTCCTAGTGAGATCCCTGTAAACCCAACAGGTGATGAACCCACACCAGACACCACCACTTCAATGCCAATCATCTCTTCTTACCCAATCAAATTCACATATCATAGACACCCGAAGTGAATCCTTGTTCAATCTACTCAGATTGAACAAGTTCCCTCTGTTCACACCAAAAAGGCTAGAGTGGAACAAAGGGCTCCTACTCAGCCTGAGGTCTAACCATCCTTCACCATGGACCTCATATCTGTGTTAAGTGTCCTCAGTTTGAACCTGATGATCCTAAAACCCAAGCCTTAAGCCCTCAGGGTGAGTCCCAACACTCCTTTGAGTAGTGAAAAAGGGACAACAACATCACTAGCTCAATGCCGTTAGGTGCTGACTAAGGTCCCGGGTCATCAGGAATAACCTCTTTATCCTTCACTGACCTATTAACCCGAGCTAATGAAGATCTCATGTTTCATCAGAGCCATGATGTTGATCTTTAGCCCATATTAGTTAAGCCATACTAAGGTAAGTCCCACCAGAGTGGAGAGGACTCATGTAGACTCAATTGCACTATTGAGAGTGTCTCATTGGCCTTTTAGGATAGTGGTAACATATCTGAGACTGAATCTATGACAACCTTACTTATTTAAGCCTCTGAAAGAGACATCAGTATATAAAGGAAACTAGGCTGCCAACAAACCACATATGGTAGTGATAATGAACATACCAGGTATGTTATCTCATCTTCCCATGATTCTTCAAAAGAAGACGAGGGTAGTCTGCAACTCACCATCTGAGATCTACTTTCTAAAGTCTTAAACCTTGAACCAAAGGTTAAGACGTTAGAGGATAGGTATGCCACTCAGCAACTTGAGATTGATAATCTCAAGGTCCAACTAGCTGAGAAACAGATTGAGAAGTTTGTTAGGCACGTACCCATTCTAATTTCTTTAAATTCTTCTTCTAGCTCATTTACTTCACCAAAAAGGAGGAAAATATATAGAAACAAAGTCATGAGGAATCAAGCTTGGCCATTTCAACTCTCTCTTCATTCTATCCTACACAACAACACCTTACAACTATCTTTCCTCAACCACCTCCTATCACAATTGAATTGGACCCAAGGATGCTTATTGATCTCAACATATTCTTAACAAGTTTTTGATATGCTCCTCACTTAAACAACCTTTATCTGATGTTGCAATTTCCTACTTTGGAGTTGAAGAGCTTCAAAGGTTGAGTAAACCACCTAACTCTAAGAAAGAAGTTAGTCAACCTAAGGCCCATATTGAACATGAGATTGACTTTGACAGGGAAATAAGAACTAATGAACCATTAACTAACTCAATTAGGATAGGTAATGCAATTCCAATATCTTCGAAAGTGGAAATTCAAGCTGTAGAAGGGATTATTGAATTTTTACGTTTTTCTGATGATCTATTTATCACAAAGGCTATCCTTGATCTAGCTTTGAGATAAATAGTGAGGCTTCCTCGAAACCCCTCTCTCTCAGACACAACAAGCACCGCAAGCTCAACCCTACTCTCCCTAACCTCAACCCTTTAAGCTAGAATCTCCAAAGGCTGAATCTTCCTCAAATCCTAAAAGAAATAGTAAGATGACTACTGAGGAGCTTCTTGAGAAAGAAATGTTGGAGAAGCTGAAGAAGAAATATAGACTTGACACTGGGAAACTACTAGCTACAAGAAGCAAAGCAACAGTAGCAGCTTAAGAGTCTATCAATAATAGGAGGAGAGTGGAGGTGATAGACATGCTCATCAGCATGGGAGTGGATAATGAATAAATGCTTCTACTCATACTGGATGAGCTTGTGCAGTTGGAGAAGATAACCTTGTTGCAAAAGGAGAAAGAGGAAGTAGCAAGGTTGGCTGAAGTGGAGGTAAAAAGGAGAAGGAAAGAAGAGGCAGAGCAAAGGGAGAGGATGTAGAGTATAGCCTTCTTATGTTCAAGGGGCTATTCTCAAGAGGAGCTGAGTCCTCTTGAAAATGATACAATCTTGTTTCTTTTATTATAATGAACAAGATTAAATCAATAAGGAGAAGAAGAAACCTACAAGGGAGAAGTTGAAGGAGAAGAAGAAGAAGGAGGATGCCCAACTTGCGGCTGCCAAAAAGGTGGGAGACAAAGCCTGAATGAGAGCTTAGCTTAGGGCCCACAACTTCACATGCAGGCAAGTAGGTCCCATGTCTGAGAAGATCATACATCGACATGTCAGTGACATCAAAGCTGACATTCGCTTATGAATAAGGAAAGAAGTATATCAGGCTCAGGGTGTATAGAGGATGGTACCTAAACTAACACCCAAACCACAACCAACAAAACCTGAGCCCACACCTTTTTCCTTCCCCATCAAAACTAAACCTACTATTGAACCTTACACCCCTAAAATTACACCATTAGCCTTACCTCCACCCTAATCCATTGCCTCTCAACAACCAGCACCATTACCCATCCTAAAGCCCAAAACACAACCTAGAACCCAACCATTACCCAAGCCATCCTTTGAACCATCTAATCCTCTGACCTTAAAGGAATTCAAGGGGATCAAGAAGAAGTTCATTAACTGCACAACCCTGAGCAACAACTCTTGTGAGGAAGAGTCCATAAGATTGTAATACATTGATGGCTCTTCCTATTCTCTCACAAGAGATGGATTCCTAGATCTGCCCAGAGGAACACTAAACCAAGCTCTTGAACTCCTAGCAACAAACTTTGACACTCTCAAGGAAGAAGAGAAGAATTCAAGGAGAAGATTGTTGACTCTACTGGACACTAGGAAAGGGGATAAACTACCAAACAAATCCCTTACTCCTAGGAAGCAAATTATCCAGTGGAGGTTTCATGAACCTTCTCATAATTTTGTTGTGAAAAGAGAGAATGGTGAAGTCAACAGACTTGACACACCATCTTTGCTACACTTAAGAAGATTTGATATTGTTTAGTTAGCAACGAAACTATTCTCCAATCCCTCCAACTCCCAAGTAGGTGCTCATATCATAAATCAGCTAAGCAGCCTTCATCTTGTTGAACTAACCAAGAAAGCAAAGACTGAAGAGGAGTTGAAGATAAGAAAGGAAGAAGGAAAGGTGCCAATACAAAAGGAAGTTCATTCTTTCAAATGGTTGAAGGCCCTGCGTAAGTTTCCATAGTTAAATGGAAATTGACTACAATTCTCGTCAACTAACTTTCTTCAAAGGCCACAACAAAGGGTGCATGTCATCTAGAGCAATAGATTGGATTTCTTACCTATAAAATGACTTGTACAAACTTCTATCACCACTTCATGAAAGAACAAGGAGACTGATAAATACCTCCTTTCCTTGGTGTTGAATGTTTTGAGAAGTAGAAGGGAGAGAATTTTCGGTAGCCTCAACCTAGGGGGAGTTTGTTGGATCATATGAGGCTGGTGCAACCAAAACTACATTGAGAAGATTTTGAGTGCAATTAAAAGAAGTCTTCCGAAGACAAAGCTACACTTCCGAAGCTAAGTTAAAGATCTTATGAAGATCAAGGATGAAAAACTTCCGAAAGAAGAACTCAGTCTTCCAAAACTAAGTAGTTCTCCTTCCAAAGTTAAACACTTAGAAGATTCAAGACAAAGCCTTTCGAAGAACAAAGTCATAAAGACTTGTAGAATTTTCAGAAGAAGATGATTTTTTTGAAATATAAATGGTTTCGGAAGAACTTATTCTTTCGAAGCCATTTAACCTTCGTAAGAAAAACCTATGAACCAGTGCATAATAGTATGGTCTAATTGACACATACTGCCAACTCTAATATATTGCATGGTGCTTTCCCACGCCTATGTAGTTGACCATACTTTATTCCACTGTTAACCTTTTATCAGTTAGTAGAGTTACCAACTTTGGCTGGTGACAAAAGGTAAGTCATGGACATGTCATGACTACCTAATCTAGGATAGTATTTTATCTTAGATGTCTTACTTCTAGCAATGTAGTATTTGTTTAGTTATAAATTCTAGCTGGTTATCTAAGTATAACTGGTTGTAGATAGTAGTATATATAGTTTCTTATTGTAACTCATTTAGTATTGCTTGTAAGAGTCTTGTAACATTTGAGTTGAGAAGTAATATAGAAAAGAATCTTAAAAATGATTCTTGTATCATTAAATTAGTATATTATTGTCAACTTAGTTGAGAGATTTTTCTTCATCATCCTGGTGTGTTTAAGTGAGTTTGAAAGATAAACTTTATGTTGAGAGACCAACACCGATCCTGCACCTTCGTTTTTCCTTCTTCCCCTTCTTTACCCCATGTTTCTACCTTGTGAAAACCAATATTAATGAAACTCATCGCCATGTCAATTGATCACCACTCGTTTTCGAGCATGTCACCATTGTTAATGGCATCCCGTCACCCCCATTATGTTCTTTCGAACCTATTGCCCTGATTCTTGTTTGTTCAATTTGACACCAAATACAATTAGGTGATAAACTTAACATGATTAACATCACTTGAACTGTGTACAAGTTACTGGACAATTTAGTTTGATAGAACAACTAATTTTTGGCCTAAATAAAGAACTTAATCATGTGAAAACTCTCAAAAAATGATGAATTGGTGTTTTCTCAAAACTATGCGAAAACATGATGTTTTTGCGAAAAACTAGTAGTTTTCATGAAAGACGTTTATTGCACAAAGTTTTTGCTTGAGTTGGTTAAACTCAGAATTTTTTTGCACGAGACTATCTATGAAACTCTATGAAGTTGTAATCAAAAGGTTTTCGCATATACTATGTGAAAACTTTAGAAAGTTTGCAAGAACTTTTGAATATTTGAGAAATTTGTCAAATTCAATTCGATATCTTAAATGACTTCTAACATCAAAGTGAAGAATTTTAGTGCTTCATCGAATATGAATACTAAGATAGGTAGAGGTACAAATCCCTCGAGATTTCTTAATCAAGATGATTATACTGACTGGCATATCGTTTTAGGAATAATGTCATGTATACCAAACCACACATATGGAAGGTCAATTAAAATTGAACCTTATATGCCTATGCACAAAAATGACAAAGGGGAAATGATAAAAGAACCTAAACATCTGTGATATGAAGAATATATGAAGAAGTTTGAGCTTGATGCCAAAGAATATGCTACAATCACAATGGCATCATCGACTGAAATTTCTTATAATTATGTAGAGTTCAAGGTACCAAAGTCTTGGATGCTTTATTGTTCGAATTATGGGAAACAAAGATATGTATGCGAGCAAGAAAGACATGTTAAACCAAAAGTTCAACATGTTTAATCATGTTATTGGCGCCTTATAGTTGGAATAACAATTGTACATCCATCAAAGAACAAAAGATATTATAAGGTTTAAATGTAAGGCTGATGAAATCCAAACACCCTAAGTCTCTCCTGCATGCATGCACAAGTGTGTAGAAGTGGAATGCTTCGGAAGTTTCATACTCTGCCTTAGAAAATACTCTAAGTGTGAAATCTTCCGAAGCCAAGACCAATATCTTCTGAAGCCAAAGATGAAGTCTTTCGAAGCTTCAAAGACAAAGTCTTCCGAAGCCTATACTTGAAAACAAATTTCTTTTGAAGACTTTTGAACACATGCTTTATCTGATGTACCTTTTCTATAAATCTAGACCCTTTTCCACTACACATCTGATAAGACACCAACTTTACATAAGTTGGTGATAGGTCCATGCTTTTGGTAACTGTACATTGAGGTCTTTAGTCTGTAATTTTCTACTTTATGTACTTTATCCTTTTTGTAATATATTAGGATGTGAGGTATGGCATGTCAGAGTTACTAGTCAAAAGGCAATCTACCTTTTGACTCTACATTGATTTTGTTGTCTAGATCATGTATCCAGCTCGCCTTCAAAGTATGGCTAGCTGTAGGTTGTAGTATAAGTATTTCTGGTCCTTTGTATCTTAAACCATTGCTTTGTAAACACTTGTAAGGAACTAGAGAGCAATATACATCAACCTTGAAAACCAACTACTTGTGTTGTTCTTGTTCTGTCTCTTATACACTTGTGTTTCTTAGTTCTCATTTAACTGGTTTTCTAGTTCCCTATTTGAACTATTAAGTGTTGTTGCACACTCTCTTCTTTGTGTTTTTCTGTTGTAAGCAAGCATCCTTCATGGTCCTGCAATTGGTATTAGAGCATCCCAGGCTCTTGATATAAGATCTCACCATCTTAAGATACCTCACACACACAAAATACTTAACGTCTCAAATGAAAGCTATCTCTAAAGCTAATATGAAAACTGGAACCATGAAAAAGTCCCCACTGATCACTCTTGATGACTTTGACACTTGGTGCCAAAGAATGGAAGGCATTATCGAGTCTCTAGACTCAAGAATGTGGGAATCTGTTGTCATTGGACCTTACATACCAAGCACATCTTCAGCTGCTGTTGGAGGTGGTATGATCCCCAAGGCTGTGGCAGACTACTCAGATGAAGATAGAAAGAGAGTAGAAATTGATCAAAAGGCCATGACAGCCCTTCAGACTGCTCTTCCAAACTCTGTATATAGAGGTTTCAAGAAATGCAAAATAGCTAAGCAGCTGTGGGATGCATTGAAGCTAATGTATGAGGGTTCCACTGAAGCCAAGGGAAAAGAAGGATCTCCTGAAGCAGCAGTTTGAAAATTTCACATTCAAAACAAGTGAGACCATGAGTCAACAATACTTCAGGTATGTTGAGATTGTGGATACTCTAGTGGATGTTGGTGTAACTCTTGAGAACAGGGATATTGTAAGGAAGTTCATGTCCTCTCTTCCTATACAATGGACACATTATTGTGTGGTTATCAAGAGGACTGAGAATCTTAAGACTCTCACTTTGACAGAGTTGTATGGCATTCTCAGTGGATAGTAGATAGAGATGAACATGCAAGGTTCATCTGGTAACTCCAGCAATCAAATGGCTTCAGCCCTTTATGTGACTGAAAGGAATAACATAGAACCCCAACATCATCTCATATGCTACCCTGACAACTCACAAAAGGGTCCTTTCATTACCTTCCTGGAGACACCAAGGGAGAACTACACTCAAGGAAGCCCATTCCAAGAGACAAGTTCTTCTCAAGCCTTTGTGACTTTTGATGAAAGTTGCGGAAACTTTCTCTTCACCCTTGAAGACGTGGAATCTATCCATCCAGATGATCTGGAGTATATGGAGATAGGCCAGCAAATGGCTCTTCTCATTCACAGAGCCAAGAAGTTCTACAAGCGGACAGGAAGGAAGTTCCCCAGCAATACAGCCAGTGGAAAGTTTGGGTTGGATAAGTGCAAGTTACAACTGTAACTTGATGGGAAACTTTGCTAAAGAGTGCAAGACACCAAGAACAAATGGTGGCCAAACACAATCCAGACCAAACTACACTGATAAAGACACCCAGAATGAGAAGCCAAAGCAGCAAGCTGCAGTTGCTATTGAAGAAGGAGGTTTTGACTAGAGCTTTTAGGTGGAAGATGCATCTCCAAATCAAGCATTGATGGCTGACCATGATGAAGCCAAGATATTGGAACATCTCTGTACCCTGAATGTATTGCTAAAGTCAATAGATACAGTTCCTACAACTTAGAGATGAGATCTGATCTTGAGTCCTTGAACATCTTAAAATCTAATTTTAGAAAGCTGAAAATAATTATAAGTTAAAGATAGAGGAATTAGAGAAAACCATTTTAGTTCTAAAACATGAGCATACTAATTATAGGACTCAAATCAAGGATCTCATAACTAAGCTGACTGAATTCCAGGCTGAGCTTGTGATCAACAAAGCCAGGGCAGAAAAATGTGTTCTTGAAGTAGAGACCTTCAAGAACATCATATCCTCATCCTTGCATGCAAAATTTTGTTATCAAAACAAGTAGGGACTGGGATCTAGTGAGATAGCTCCTCCACACACAATCTTGTCTGTAAGATCACCTAGGTGTCGAACTTGTGAAGATGAGCTTCCTCTCATAGATCCTTTGAGTGAAGAGGATGAAGAAGTGATAGTGAAGAGTTCCAAGAGTTATGGTTCATGTTCATATCATCTCAGTATCAAGAAGAAGACTGATATGTTGTGTACCCCTGCTACACAACCTGAACCATCCAACTCCAAAAACAGTTCTCTGCCCAAAAGAACTATCTCAGCATCTGCAAAGATGAAGGTGGAGAAGGGAAGTGATCAAAGTTAGCCTTGTTCTCAGAAGAAGGCTCTTAGTAAGGAAAGGATGAAATGTGTTATGTGTAAGAGTACTTCTCACCTTGCTAAGGATTGTCCATAAAATCCAAGAGGTACCCTTTATGTGACCAAGAAAGAGACTTCCAAGAGCTCCAAGAAGAATTCAACTTCGGAAGGAAAATTTGTTTCCTTCGAAAGCTCCAAAGTGAAGAAGAAGGCAAGCGGAAAATAGTCTTCGGAAGAAAGATTGGTCTCAGAAGAAAGGAAGACTTCCGAAGCACTGAAGTCTACTGTAATGTTAGCAGGATCTTCCGAAGGTCCAGTCATCAATACTTCTGAAGCCACAAAAGCTTCTGAAGTATTGAAGGTCAAGTACAAACTTCCGAAGCGGTGTGGAAGTCAAAGAAAGACCAAGTGTCTGAAGGTTCTCCATCAACAACAACAAAAGATCCTCAAAGCACAACTATAGGATCTATTACTGTTTCATAACCTTCTACTTCTTTTGATGAGCCTAAGACCAATAAGGCTTGTGTTTCGAATATAACTAATTATTTTCTTTGTGCAGGAACAGCTCAAGACAAACAAGAATATTTGGATGATTGATAGTGGCTGTTCCAGGAACATGACATGCAATAGGTCACTACTCCAAAACATTGAAAGAATTTATGAAGGGTCAGTTTCTTTTGGAGGAGATGAAGGAGGTTAAATTTCTGGAAGGGGCATGGTCACAAATGGTAAGCTTAACATTGAGAAGGTAAACTTTTTCAAAGAGCTTGGGTACAATCTTCTGAGTGTATCCCAATTCTGTGATTAGAGTCATAACATGCTCTTTACTGAGCATGAGTGCATTATTCTCAAGCCCGAGGTGATTATCCCTCATGAGCATATCCTGCTCAGAGTCCCTAGGAGAGGGAACATGTACAAGATGGATTTGCAAGAAACATCTTCCTCAGGAGAAGTTTTATGCTTTCTATCTAAAGCTAATTGTGATGAGTCTTTCCTCTAGAATAAAACAATGTGTCATGTAAACTTTAAAAATATGAATAAACTGATTAAGAATGATTTGGTAACTGGAATGCCAAAGAAAGAGTTTTCAAATGATCATCATTGTGTTGCATGCTTGAAGGTGAAGCAACATAAGGTATCTCACAAGCCTATGGAAAGAAACTTCATCACTACACCCTTACACTTGTTAGATTTGAATCTCTTTGGCCCTACCAGTGTAATGAGTCTAGGAAGGACTTCTTATTGTTTGGTGATCACAAATGACTTTACAAGATTCACTTGGGTCTTTTTCCTTAAAAATAAGGATGAGACTCCTTTCTTATAGATTGATAATCAATGTGATCACAAGGTCAAAACCATAAGATGTGATCAATAAACTGCATTTAAGAACCAAAACCTTGATACATTATGTGATGAAAAGGGTATTACAAAACAATACAGTGCTCCCAGGACTCCTCAGCAAAATAGTGTTGCTGAGAGGAGAAACAGGACACTGATTGAAGCTGCAAGAACCATGTTTTCTGACTCTAAGCTACCCATCACCTTCTGGGCAGAGGCAGTTAACACTGCCTGCTGTTTATAAAATAGAGTTTTAGTGGTTAAGACTCATGTCAAGACTCCTTATGAATTTTGGCATAAGAGGAAACCTTTCATTGGTTTTCTCAGGTCATTTGGATGTCCTTGTACCATCTTGAATACCAAAGATCAAATTGCCAAATTTGCTGAGAAGTCAGATGATGGACACTTCATTGGATACTCTTCTCAAGCTAAGGCTTAAAGAGTATAGAATCTCAGAATTAGAATTGTTAAGAAGTCAGCCAATATGACTTTCAATGAACACACTCCCAATGTAGGTGGTTCTGGTCCTGATTGGTTATTAGATCTTGATTTACTTACCAACTGTTTTAACAAATCTTGTGAGAATGTATTAGGCCCTACAGATATCTTACCTCTATGTGATCCTGATTCAAGATTTGAGCTAAGAAGATCTTCAAGCTACAAATCTTCAGCTCCAGTGGTAACTAATCCTGCAAATAAAGCTTATCACTAGCACATCAATGACAAATCCTGCTGATGCCTCTAAAGTACCTTCAAATTCCAGCTTAGAAGTACACAACTCAAAGGAAGAAGCTTCAAATGTTGAAGAACATGGTGGTGGTGACAGTGATCAAGAATTTCTTGATGCTGATAACCACTCCATTGATGACAACATCAATGATGTCACACACTCATTGGATCAAGTCTCTCTTCATAAGTGTGCTGATGTGGTGGGAGAAACATCAATGTCATATCTAAATTTTTCTAATTTAGATTTCTCTCAACAACTTGCTGTGATCCCTCATCTAAGGATCCACATGTCTCATTGCACCACAAACATCATTAGAGATGTTGACACTGGGTAAGAACAAGAGGACAAACCCATGAAGTAAATGTTTGTCTTCATTCTTGTTTCTTGTCCCAGATAGAGCCAAAGAAAATCGACGAGGCTATAAAGGATGGAAGTTGGGCTAAAGCTATGCAAGAGGAGCTGCTTCAATTCAAAAGGCAGAAGGTTTGGAACCTATGTCCTCTTCCTCATGGGAAGACTACTATAGGAACCAAATGGGTGTTTAGGAATAAGAAAGATGATAGAGGCATTTTAACTAAAAATAAAGTTAGACTAGTTGTTCAAGGATACACACACAAAGAAGGAATTGACTACACTGATGTCTTTGCTCCTGTAGCAACATTGGAAGCTGTTAGAATATTCTTGGCATTTGCTGCATCCAAGAACTTCACGGTCTATCAACTTGATGTCAAGTGTGCCTTTCTGTATGGCGTGATTAATGAAGAGGTGTATGTCAAACAACCACCTGGTTTTGCAGATCTTGATCATCCTGATTATGTCTGCAAGCTTGATAAGGCTCTTTATGGGTTGCACTAAGCACCAAGGAAGTGGTATGAGACTCTATCTCAGTATCTTTGCAAGCATGGATACAGAAGGGGTATTATAGATGGAACTCTCTTCATCAAAGGACAGGGAAATGACCTAATGATAGTGCAAGTGTATGTAGATGACATCATCTTTGGTTCAACTAATCCAAGGCTCTGCAAAGACTTTGAGAAGCTGATGAAGGACACATTTGAAACGAGGGCCATGGAGGAACTCAATTTCTTTCTTGGAATTCAAGTGAAGCAAGTTGAAGATGGAATCTTCATAAGTCAGTCAAAGTATGTTCAGGACATACTCAAAAGATTCGACATAACTGATTGTAAGATTGCTAAGACACCCATAGCAAGAATCTGCTTCCTTGGGCCTGATCTTGAGGGGAGTGTGTGGATAAACACCTTTACAGGGCTATGATTGAGTCTCTTATGTATCTTACAACTAGCAGGCCTAATATCATGTTTGCCATATGTATTTGTGCAAGATATCAAGCCAACCCCAGGACGTCTCACCTCATCACTGTCAAGAGAATTCTAAGATACCTCAAAGGTGCCTCAACATTTAGTCTTTGGTATCCCAAGAAGTCTGACTTTAATGTGTATGCATATACAGATAATGATTATGGTGGTTGCGATATGATTGCAAAGTCTTCATCTTGGGTATGTCAATTTCTTGGTGGAAGGGTTCTGTCATGGCAATGCAAGAAACAATCCTGTGTGTCTGCATCAACTGCTGAAGCTAAGTACATTGCTGCTGCAAGCTACTGTGCTCAAGTGCTTTGGATTCAGAATCAGATGCTTGACTATGGATTAAATTCAAGGAGACTCCCATTCACATACACAACAACAGTGCTATCTCTATCACAGAGAATCCTATGCAGCACTCAAGGACAAAACACATCAATATCAGGTATCATTTTATTAGATATAACTATGAAAAGGGATTAATTAAACTAGTTAAAGTTAACACAAATGAACAATATGTTCATCTGTTTACAAAGGCTTTTGATGAACAGAGATTTAAGTATCTTATATCTTAAAACTAGCTTTTTCTTAAAACTAATTTATATTATTTCTTAAATTTGTGTGTCCTAAGTTGTCTAGTTTATCACCTTCATAATCTCTATGGATAAAAACTTTCTGAAATTTTCCTTAGAATTTTGAAAAATCTTGATCCTGCAGAAGATATATTTTTATCTTCGAAAGAAACTTATGCCTTCAAAACAAATAACTGCCTAAGTAATTTTCCTTCAAAAGAAATTTCTAAAATATCTTCTGAAGCTTAAAATCTCTCTTAGGCACTTATATGTTTTCAAGGACAATTTCCTTCCGAAGCAAATTAACTCTCGGAAGCTTTGTTATGTTGAACAAAACGTCCAAGTCTTAATTTTTTTTTTCAAAGCAAAATTTTCAAAAATCTTAGGAAATTCTTTCGAAGTCATTTTGGCTTCGGAAGCTTTTTCATTAAAACTTCTGATGACAATTTACCTTCGGAAGCATTTTGACTTCCAAGAAAACTACTTTTTGAGCAAAAAGCAAACTATTTTTTCTGAGGTGGGACCGACATCCAGATTTAAAAGTTTATCCTCTTTCATTAACTTTGTCTAAAATCTTTTTAACATATAAACCCAACGGTTCCCCCTCTTTCTATCATCTTCATCTTTCCTCCAAACCTAAATTCCCAAATTTCCTTTTGAAACCGCCTTCCTTCACCTTTAAGCTTTCTCAAAATGGCCAACCTTAACAGAAAAAATGACTTAGATTTCTCCATGCACTTTTACAGGCAACACAATCAGGTTGCTCTGTTAAACTCTAAGATAGATCCACACTTCTCAGAGGTTTGCTAATTCCTGGCTCTATCAAACTACTTCACCTCCCTTACCATTGATCCTACTTTGTATGAGGATCATTTGCTAGAAATTTGGAAGACCTGCCAAGAGGTCATGATGGATGGGGAGAAGGCACTGTCTTCCATAGTGCAGGGGAGGACAATCTTTATCACTCCGGCCATCATTAACAATAATCTTCATCTGGATGATGAAGAAGGTGAGGTGTTCTTCCCAAAAAAGTTGTTAATCATTCCTTTGAGCAGATGGGCTATGAGGGAGATTTCTCTGTAAAGACCTTCAGGAAAGGGAAGGTCTCATCCTAGTGGAAGTACTTACTATATGTAGTCATCCACAGCTTATCAAACAAGAATAGGGGTTGGGACTAGATTCTTGAAGATCTCTCCTTCATTGTGCATGGGATGGTTCAGGGAGTCAAGTTTAGGTACTTTCAATTTTTTATACAAATCTGCTTGCTAACTTGGACTCCTTAGAATATTACATGTTTCCTAGATATGTTCAATATATTCTTAACTATGAACTGGGCTCACAGTTAAGGGAAACAGGTAACATTCTTAAATTGGAACAGATGAAGCCCGACATCTTTAAAATTTTAAGGAAGCCAACTGTTTCCTTCTTATAGGTAGAAACAACCCTTGTCCTAAAAATGATAGAGCTCATTGCTCAAGGTGACAACCTAGCAACACAAGCTAGTTTTGAACCCACACCTTCTATATCTCAACCATCAACACAACCACAAATAACCCTCACCTATAAAAGAAAACTCAAATGAACCCATGATCAAACTATTAAGTCTGTGCTGGCCCCCATATACTTACACATACAGGAGGAAGTGAATACTAGAGCTCCCATTTCTCCTAAGGAGTAAACCACTCCCGTTACTTCAAATATCAGTGTTGAGGTTCCTCATGCTTAGCTTGATGAGCTCACAAGCCTAAATGCCTTATGCCTTCACTCTGAGTCTCAACACTTAAGTAAACAACCTTCAGGGTACAGCTACCATCCCCAGCCTTTAGACTTAAACCAACCCATTCCTAACCTTGACTTCTATACTGATGAAGACTTAGGTTTCAGTGAGTACCATGACTCTCTCTTCTATTCCTCTTCTCAAAGAGAGATGAGTGCTCCTGAGTCATCTATGTCTAGCCCACATCAGTCACCCATCACTAATGTGCATACTTCTAAACCTGTTCAAGATATCCATATGGAAGAGGCTCTTACTTCAGAAGTGATTACATCATTCAGACCTTAACCATGTCAAATCAGCCCAATGACACTTCAACTGAAGTTGTCACTACGCAAAGGAAATCCAGCACCCAAGAACTCCATGTTGGTGGTGAGAGAGAAGACCTTGGTCAACTTCTCTCATCCCCTAATGATTCTTCTGATGAAGAGGAGGGGAATCTAAGGCTAAAGGTGCAAAAACTGTCACAAACATGCACCTATCTAGTCTCCAAGGTTAGTTATCTTGAATCTCAGGTGACTACCTTGCAAAACAGGGTCAATGATTAGCAACTTGAGATATCTTATCTTAAGGACAAACTAGTTGGGAAACCTTTAAGAAGAGCTCAACTAGAAACACAAGAACCTGTGAATGTTGTTGACCTAACATCTAGATCACTTATTCAAGTGGGTGATGCTACCAAAAAGGGGGAGAACATACACAGAACCTAGGAGTTTTTCACAAAGTATGGATATTGAGGACTCACCATCCTCACTTGTAATTGTCCATACTCAGCAACTTCCTCAAGTTCACATTGATATGGAGTCAATAGACTCCTACATTCAGAGTCTTTCTAAGGAAGGTATACCAAGGGCAGTATCATCTCCACCTCAAGGATCTTTCAATCACATCATAGGGTGGATGTATGATGCAAACAAAAGAGCCCTTATTCTTCAAAGAGTTCAAGGGAAGCAAGAAGTTTTCAATTTTCAGACCTTGAACTTCTATGAAAGTCTTGACCTTGTCAGCAAGCCACTTGTCAACCAAAGCCAATCTAGACAAGTTGACAAGCTGGCTCAATGAATTCAAGATAGAATCACTGCAGAGTTCAACTTCAAAAGGAGACTAAGGCAATCAGGAAATATCATTGGTTAATTAGATGTTGAGGCAGACCTTGAGATTAACTTCATAGGGGAAACCTTGACTGAAGGCCTAGTGGTAGAACCTGAGAGCCCTGTCTCACCATCAACTGCTACAGAGATTCATTCCCTTGATGAGACACCTACGGGCGAAGGTGCATCTCAACCTCTCTTTGGCCTGAGCTTGGAAGCTACACCAAGCAATGAAGGCCAAAGCTCTTTCCACCCTGAGTCACAAAGGTCTGTAAGTGATAAAAGGAAAAGAAAAATGACTTTTGGGGAGATTAAGGAGGAGGAGAGGGAGGGGAAAAGAAAGCTAAGGGAAGAAAGTTCCTCTACTAGGTCTTCAAGACTCATGGAAGCTGCATCAGGGCTTCCCCCAGACCAAACACTCAGGATGATAAGTTGAGGGTAGCCAGGATCAATTACTTGGAGACTAGGAACTATGACATTGATAGTATCATCTCCCTCTCCTTAGATGAATTAAATGAACTGGCTGACATGGAATTGTCAAAGGAAAGAAAGGAGGCAGAGGATGCAAAATTACTTCTTCAAATCAAAGAAGAAAGAAGACAGAAAAGACTCTACAAGTATGTGCCTACCCTCTCCCCAGTTCAAGAAAGTCCTATACATGAGGATGTGACTCCACAAGAACCTCAGGTAGACAAAGAAACTGATAGGATCAACAGGATCAACTACCTGAGAGCCACAGGTCTCTATCAGATAACTGTACTTCTTCCCTTACCCTTTGATTATATTGAGTTTGATTATCTCAAACAGATTGAACTTGAATTAGTCAAAGAAAGAAAGACTACCAAAAGAAAGTTAAGGGAAGAGGCTGTAAAGTCAAGAGCCATCATCCAGAAAAGCATGAAGAAGTCTGCTGATAGGTAGAGGATGATGAGCTTTTTGAAGCTGTATGGATTCTCTGGAAGGAGAACTTGGCCCTATGTCTCTGTCCACCATGGATGAGCGCATTAGGGTGATCAAGCAAAAGATTCAAGGAGGTGAACTTGTTGACTTACACTCCCCACCAAGTCAGGTCCCTAAGGAAATGGAGATTAAGGTTGAACCATTTGAGACAACATAACCTGAATCTCCGGTTGAGCCTCAGCAAGCTTCCACTTTTGATCCACAATAGGGTTTTGTCCCCTCTCAATCTGAACCTGTGAGAGAGGAAGACCCAACTGAGAAAGACAAAGAAGATCAATCAGGTGATGTAGGCTAGTCTTCTCAGTTAAAATGTTCAAAGAGGAGAAAAGGATGGCTTCCAAACCTCAGGATGAGTTTGAACATCTTGAGGATGTGTAACAAGAGGATGCTCCACCAACTCTAGTTCAAGTAGCTCCTCTAGCATCAGGAAGATCCATCTTGTCCTGGAAATACACTACAAATCCAGAAAGATGGCATATCAACAGAGATCAAGGTGTTAAAAATGTCTACACATGGCAGGATATGTTCAATCTACCTCTACATGATCTCTTTGACAAGAGAAGACACTATGAGAGTTTGAGTGATCTTGATCATCTTATGAAGAAAAGGATGGTCATCATCATAATGAGGACTATTGACATATGAAGTCTTCAAGTGTTTTGGTAGCATCAGCCTAGGGGGAGTTTGTAAGGTTTAAATGTAAGGCTGATGCAACCCAAATACCCAAAGTCTCTCCTGCATGCATGCACAAGTGTGTAGAAGTGGAATGCTTCGGAAGTTTCATACTCTGCCTTAGAAAATACTCTAAGTGTGAAATCTTTCGAAGCCAAGACCAATATCTTCCGAAGCCAAAGATGAAGTCTTCCGAAGCTTCAAAGACAAAGTCTTCCGAAGCCTACACTTGAAAATAGATTTCTTCCGTAGACTTTTGAACACGTGCTTTATCTGATGTACCTTTTCCATAAAGCTGGACCCATTTCCGCTGCACATCTGATAAGACACCAACTTTACATAAGTTGGTGATAGGTTCATGTTTTTGGTAACTATACATTGAGGTCTTTAGTCTGTAACATTCTACTTTATGTACTTTATCCTTTTTGTAATATATTAGGATGTGAGCTATGGCATGTCATAGTTACTAGTCAAAAGGCAATCTGTCTTTTGACTCTACATTGATTATGTTGTCTAGATCATGTATCCAGGCCTTCAAAGTATGGTCAGTTGTAGGTTGTAGTATAAATATCTCTGGTCATTTGTATCTTAAACTATTGCTTTGGAAACACTTGTAAGGAACTAGAGAGCAATATACATCAACCATAAAAACCAACTACTTGTGTTGTTCTTGTTCTGTCTCTTATACACTTGTATTTCGTAGTTCTCATTTAACTGGTTTTCTAGTTCCCCATTTGAAGTGTTAACTGTTGTTGCACACTCTCCTCTTTGTGTTGTTGTGTTGTAAGCAAGCACTCTTCAACAGTCCTGTAGATATGTTTATTGTTTTCCTGAGTGACTTGATTTCTACAATCAAATCTTATGACATGCATGATAAATAACGAGCTGCTAATCATTTGAAGAACACTTAGCTTTATTCACTGCATTTATGTTAGGCTATGAAGCTTTTACTGTGGAAGAGAATGCAATCAACTATTAAATGACCATGATGGTTTATAGGGCCAAAAATTTTACGAGAAGAACATGAAGAAAGATGTTTGGTCTCAACAATAATGGAAGATTGGTTTTGATAAGTCTTTACTTTGCTGGTACAACTGTGACAAACTAGGGCACTATGCTTGGGAATGCACTTAGCCAAAGACTAATATATTGATGGAAACAAAAAATGGTGATTGTTAAGGTAGATACTTATCAGTTTATTAGGTAAGCCCTTCAAAAACAACAGAACATTGGTTTCTCAGACAACTTCTAATTAAGACTACATAGATGAGATGGAGTAGCTAGAAATGAAAATAACTACTACATTGTTTGATGAAATTGAAAATGTGTAACATTACTAAAATGCAGACCTAAAGCATCTGCTAGATAAAGGGAGTTCAGGGGTGGCAAACCATAAAAGAAGGGTCCAAGGGATGGCAGCCCCTGGTAGGGTCCATGGGGCAAAGCTTCTTGCTAGGATTGAGCTGCCAAGTCAGCTATGAAAAAAAATTATAATAGAGAATTAATGTAGAGGAGTAAAATAAAGAAAAATGATTTGAGAAATTAAGGCTGATATGGCCCGGTTAGGGAGTCACACTAAAGGCGGAGGAAGAAGCCCCTAACACAGCAAAGGAAACCAACCATTTCCTTGTAAGAGTTTTTTTTGTGTTTCGGGAATCACCAAGAAGATACTCAAAACCAACACCCTTAGAAGTACGTTTAGGAGCACTAGAAGGAGGATGATCCCTTGGCCTTTTTTAGAGAATGTAAGGGATATTTCTAATCTCTTCACTAGTAGTCTCTAAACCAGTTTCAGAATCATCTTCAAATATTTCCTCTATATCATCATCTTGATGAAGTATCAACATGCTTAAATCCACATGGTTGCTGTTGTGACTCATGTTACTGATGTTGTTCTTGTTGTTGTTGCTGAGCTTGATGTGAAGGTTGTTGTTGAAACTTAGAGAGACTTCCAATCTTTATAAAGTTTATTCTAGAACATCCATTCCCTTATCTAGCCAACATATATGTGAACACATCTTTCTTTATAACCTTAATAGAATGGGTTGGTTACTCAAGATTTGCCAAATTTGGATGAATGAAGTTTACCACCAACTTTATAAATCTCGTGTACATAAGAAACTTCTTTCCACTTACAGCCAATATATTAGTTTTCCATCAAGAAAAGATGGTTTTAGAGATATTGTATGGCTAATCATCTATTGGAGAAATCATAAAGGAACCAGTAACTATACTCAGACTATCTATTCTTGCCTCAAGCTACTAAGGCAATGAACGATCACATGAAATAAGTACTTATAGTAAAGAGCTAAGTATTGCTTCTCAAGTGATGGGTTGTTTCAAAAAATTTCACATGTCACTTATGTTTTTGCGTGACAAGATGTTCTTATATGCACAAACATTAAGTTTTCACATATGATCATTTTGGTCAACAAAGTTATTCTTGTCGCTTGACCAGTTTAAAACTTACTAATAATTGAAAAGTTCTCACATCTATACAACTTCTTGAAAACTTTTCATTTGTTATAGTGCATGCAAAACACTAAAAACCATATTCAATTCCAGATCATTTTAAGAGTTTTTAAATGAATACCTTTTGATATTCAATTAGCAGTATTTCATTAATTTTCAGTTCAATTTATCCACATATCGTATTAATCACATTACACATATTCGGTCCAAGTTCAAACTCGTAGAAATTGTGTATTACTCGAGATAATACATGTACATACTCAAGAAAACAATGCGAATTATACTAACAATAACAATCAGTCTCAATAACAAGAACTCATAAACAATTTCAAAGCGATTTGGGTATGTGTGTGAAGCGAGAAGTGACTTACTCGCACAAGTGTAAACCTTATAAAGATCCCGAAGAGACGTGCGACAAGTTTTTAATCGCAAGTGAAAGTTTTCACATGCGAAAAGTTATGAAAACAACTTTTTATTTTTTTAAAAACTTTTTCAATTTTTCCAATTTTAATATTCAACCAAATAATGAATAAACAACCAGGATGTTTCATTTAAATGTTTTATGAAATGAAAGATTAAATCATTTTGGTAATTATATGTTTCTGAAAATGCAAACAACGTTTAGCAATATATAACTTAATTATTTTTTAAAATTTTCTATTATAGGATTATATTTCTCAAAACTAATTATTAACATCTTTCGGTTGTATATAGAATAAGACTGGTTAAGTTGAATGTCAATATATATGTCCATTTGAAATCAAGCTTCATTCATTATTAAGACAATCATGTTGTGATTATTATCATGTTTTGAGTTGATTATATGAACTTAACGGATCCTATAATTAGACTTCCTATAGAACACCCATATTGCTTCAAGACACTATGAAGGTTTCAAGACACCATAACTTGATTTAAACCTTTCACTTTTGATCAGGAATCTAATTTATTATTGATTTTCTTAATGTATCCATTCCAACATAACTAGTCTAAGAGACGTTTTTAACACAAAATTTAACAACTTCTAGGACTTACTACTAGCTAGTCAGTTTTACATTTGCCCTCTCAATATGTTCATGAATTATATCTCGGTATATCTTTCGAGTTTGCCTCCTATGATAGAACATATTCTAAATGAAGAAAACATTTACCATATAGTATGTATGTTCTTTGACATATCTTTTATTTGAGTGCACATTGACATCTTTTATTACTATATGGCATTTGTCATCTTTTTGCTTATATGCAATTTTGAATACTTTTCTTTTGGTTTACCTTTTTTGTTTTTTTGATAGTTTCTCCTTTTATATATATATATATATGTATATATATATACACACATATATATATATATACGTATATATATATGTATATATATAGGTATATGTATATATAGATATGTATATATATATGTATATATATATACATACATACATATTATATATATATGTGTGTATATATATATATATATATGTGTGTATATATATCTATAAGAGAGGGTTCCATTGAAAACCATGTTATAAATGAAAATAAAAGATTACATATATGTAAGTACATGGTACAAAGTATACAACTAATAGTTACGTATATGTAGGGGTTATGTATATGTACGTACGTGTTAACACGTGTCCAACTAAAAGTTACGTACATGTAACTCATACAAGTTACGTATATGTAAGTCGTTTCATCATCATTGTCATTTATTAGAGTTTAAACTATATAATATATTCAAACAATAAAATTGAATTTTACTTAAATATACTTTAAACAATAAAAAGGTTGAAACAATTATAAATTATGTGATTAGGAAATGGTGGTTTTTACGGTTTTCATTTATAAACATAGTTTTCATTTGATTTCTCCCCTATATCTATATATATATATATATATGTATATATATATATATACATATATATATATATACAAACACACTTTTGAAAAATACTGAATCAGAGAATGACTACTTGAGTATGACAAGATTGTAACTCTGAGTTTATTTTAGCATGAAATCAGTATTTTCATGAAATCATGATATGTTATCCACATCAGTTATAAATATTTTAATTCTAGTGAATCACATTTCATGTTGCTTTTCATTCTTTAATGCGGATCCTATCAACATATTAAATAAAATCTAAGATAGTTCACAAAAAAGTATTTTTCAAATTTTATCAAACTAAAAACTTTTTGATATTTGAATATATTTTGAACTCCTTATACGACCAAAAATCTTTTTTTTGTATTTTCAAATTTTCTCACCCTACAATTGTGAGTATCTAAAGAAGATTACAATTTTATCAAACCAAGAAAAATGGAGAAATAAGATATTCTTGGCGAAAATTTCTGTATAATCATTTAAAGTTAACCATTCACAAGGTTTGGACTAGAAAGTTAAATCGGGAACGATCAAACAACATGGTAACCAAGTAAGCAATATTATCATTAGATGGTACTTGTTTAAGATGAATGAATTTACGAGCAAAACAATCATGAATAACACACGTGGATGTCAATGCGTTTTGTTTTAGAATGCTTATTTGGATTCTTCATAATGTTAAAGAACACAATATGTCATACTAAATTATCATGTTATAAATATTAAGACCATTATCAAGAAGTTGATGTTGTATCCGAACAATATGAGAACAAAAACTTGAAGCAGACTCCTATTCAACTTCCATGGTTGATTTTGAAAATGTACTTTGTTTCTTGTATTGCCAAGGAATAAATCTATTGTCTAGAAATTAACATCCACCGTAATGACTATCATTATTAATAAATAAATTAAACTCATAATATATAGGATACCAAAGCCCAAGATATGGTTAGCCTTTAAGATTCTTGAAAATTCTCTTGACAACTTTCATGTGTGATTACTATCGATTACTTTGATAACATGTACACTGACATACAGAAAACATAATGTGAGCCTGCTTGCAATTAAATACATCAAGGTTTTCAATCATCAACTGATAAATATGTTGACCACTGATTTTACAAGTGAGATATAGAGATAACGTAGGATGAGAAGACTATGAGTCAAAGCAATCTTGGAATCTTGAAACTTGTATTTCTCTAGAATACTTTGAATGTATTTTTCTTGATGGATCTATATACCAGATTTGTCTTGTCTAATTTGAATACATTAGAAAAACAATATCTCACCAAGAGAACTCATTTCAATTTTTTTCTTATCACCGCCTCAAACCTCTTGCATAAGTCGTCACTTGTAGGTCCAAATATGATATCATCAACAAAGATTTTGGTCAAAAATAATATCATCACTCGTCTTCCATATGAATAAAGTTTGATCAATAACTCCTCGAGAATATCCATTTGCAATCAAATGTTTAGTGAGATTGGCATATCAAGCAAGAGGTCCTTGATTTAAACCATAAAGAGCTTTGTTTAACTTGTAAACATATTCTCGATGATTAGGATCTTCAAATCCAAATGGTTGACATATTTATATCCTCCTTCAATTCACCATACAAGAATGCAGTCTTAAAATTCATTTGGTAGACTTTAAAGTTCATATAAGAAGTATAAGCAAGAAAAATATGAATTGCTTCAAGTCTAATTACAAGAGCATAGGCTTCTTTATATTCTAGGCCCTCAACCTAATAAAATCCTTATACAACATTATGTCTCTTGTTGCGAACAATAACAACTTTTCATCTATCTTATTGCGATAAATCTATGTCATTCTAGTCGGTAACTTATCCTTTGGAAGTTTAACAAGATGCCATACATTTAATATCTTGAATTGTATCTACTAATCCTGCATTGATAAAATCCAACTGTTCTCTATTATTGATATTTCAACATTCTTTGGAACCATTTGAGAAATGAGGCAAGCATACAAACATGCGGTAATTTCACCTGATTGACTTCTAGTACGTACATTATCAAACAATGGACCAATTATAACATTCAAGTATGATTTCTGCGAATCCTCAATTTTGGAATCTCTTTTTTTAGAAATGACCTCATTTGGATTAGATACATGACTAATAAATTATTCAACATCATTTACCCCTTAAGGTAGACAAACAATGGTTTCTTCTTGATGATCATCTAGAACTGGTACTTCTAATGATATAGATTTAGATTGAGATTCTTCAAAAGGAACTTGAATTAACTCATTAAGAAAATATTGTGTAGAGGATATAGATGTGTCAGAAGGTTAAATCAATCCATGTTTACTTGTTTAGAATGAATAAACTGGATCAAAAACATGCGATTGAATTTGATCTTGAACTGGAATATATATAGATATAACACCCGGTTATTTATTTATTTTTAAACCGATGAATGAAGAAAAAGAAATAAAGTCCAAAGTCGAGGGACCAAACTCGCCAACAAGAGATAGTTGGGTATGTGGTGATATTTGAAGGGAGAGGGCAGCCATTACCCTCTCCCCACACTCACATTTTCAACATACAAAGAGGAGAAGAGAGAAAGAAGAGAAAAGGAGAGAAAAAGGTTGGTTCGGGTAGATTCAAGCTCGAAAATCGTCCTATAGCGAGTCAAATTGAAGCTCTTCTCGTTGTGGTCGTTTGTGTGAGTTCTAGGACCTCTCTTTTACACGTTTTTGAATGATTTTGGGGCTGGAACACATCTGATATTGGGTTTTGAGTGTGTTTATGTTCGACTCGTTTGTGTATGTGTATGTGTGTGTATGATTTGTTTGGGTCTTGTGTTTAAGCTTGTGTGTGTTTGAATGGTGTTGTGTATGCATTCCTAAGGTTTAGGATGGTTGAAGGGATTAGAATGGGTGTGGATGATCTTGGAGGTCGAAAATGGCAGATTGGGTTCGGGATGAACTGCATTCTGCATTAGCTAGGGCTATGTGACCAAATGGAGGCCATACGGCCTAATGAGGTGCGATTGAGGTTCATTCGCATGATTGGGGTTCATTCCCATTAATGAGGATTTATTCATGAGACTGAGGGCCAGTGGCATGGGAGTCATGCGAATGAGGGCCCATTCGCATAAGTGCTCATCCGCATTAGTTTCATTCGCATAAGGTCCATCCGCATTAGTCCCACTCGCATAGGACTCATCCGCATTGAGTCCATTCGCATGAGGTCATTCGCATGGGTGTTTATCTGTATTGGTGTTCATCCGCAAGAATTCCATTCGCATGATTAGGTATTCATTCGCATAGGTGTTCATCCGCACTGGTCCTTTCGCATGGAGGCCATGCGACTAAATGGTGTCCATACGCTCGAATAGGGTTGTTGCACCCGAGGAGAAGCGTAGTTTAACTTCTGACTTTTGGGGGAAAGTGCTGATGTAAGCTTTAACGTGAAAGTTCCTGTAAGTTCATGTAAGATGACTATAGAGGCCTTAGAGGTTATGTTGGGCATGATGGTGATGTTGCATGTTTATGCATGATGTTATGTTATGTATGATGTTGCCCTGTATGTTGATGATGATTGTGTATATTGACGTTCCTTATTATGATGTATGTTTATCTTTCCGAGGCTTTACGATGAACGTTAATGAATGAAATGAAAGTATTATGTAACATAAATTGGAAGATAATGAAAAGAGGAACATGATGAATGCATGCATTAATGAATAATGAAAGTAAAGAAATTCTTGCAACCATAGTATGTCGGGACACGCCATTAAAAGGTGTTAGCCCAACGGTGTGCGGGTTTGCTAACCCGGGGGGATGCACATTGGGCTCTATCTTTGTGATTGACCATTTGTATAGCACCATTGCTGCATGCCCTAGGTACTGTGACCAGAGGTGCGGAGCACCGTTATAGTTGGTCTATGATAGGCCTAGGTCCAGTATCAGGAATAGCTGGGTATTGCACATAGCAGTGGTACACCTAAACTCCACCCTAGGTGCTGTGATCAGAGGTGCGGAACACCATTATAGCTGGTCTATGATAGACCTAGGTCCAGTACCAGGAATAGCTGGGTAAAGTTTATGGTTGAAGGAAAGAAAAGATGTGATGTTGAAAGAATGCGAAAGTTAATGAACATACGAATGAAAGAATGAAAGTATGAACGAATGATGAAGATAATAATGATATTATCTATGTGTACGTATGATGTATGATCACATGAATGTAAAGAATGGTTTTAATGAAAGAAAAGTTTGTTTTATAATAAAACTAGAACTCATTCAGCAACGCTGACTTTTATGTGTTTCCAGTTGGCAGGTAATGGTTGCTGAGGATGGCACGAGGCGGCTACTCAGCTCTTTTGGATGACATCCATATTTATAATGTTTTTCTGATGTAATGCAACTTGGGTTTTGTAATTGGATTACGATGTATTATTTCGCAAAAGATATTATATTGAGATGAAATGTCATTTTTAAATGTTTCCGTTGCGATGTTTTATGAAATACAAATGTAATTATATGTTTTATGTGCGATAAAGATCCAACTGTAAGCGTTCTGGGAACGGGGCCTTACAAGTTGGTATCAGAGCCAAAGTTTAAGTGAAATGGGTAAAATTTTAAAATAAGCCTTAACTTAAACTGAGAATGGGACGGAAAGGGAAGGGATGCCAATCTGAGTAGCTGTGTGCCATCAGGTATTTTCGTAATGTTAACTGGTATTATGTGTGCATGGTATGTGGATATGTCTTGTATGCATATTTAAATACTGATGTAGTCAGGACAGGTAATGCTTGGGGTATGAAAAGTAAAATAAGTGGCTAATCATAACTGGCCACTGTAATTAGGGACTTACTATACTTGACATAAACTGAGTTGTTCCCTTGAATGACCGTATTGGTGTTTGAATCTTTCAGTGTGCGCGTGAATGGCTGGCGGTAGATCTTTGAAAGCTTCACGTGGTGGAGGTCACGGTGCTGAACCGCGACCCAAGAGAGGGAGACTTAGAGTTAAAAAGGTGGTTCATAAGGAACCCGAGACCCCTCATCCAGAGGGTGGTGATGAGAGTGCAAACCTAAGGGCCTCGGTGAAAGAGGTGGTGGTTGAAGAGGTGTATCAGGTCATGAAGACAATCTTACCGTCTGTGGTGACCGAAGTGATTAAGGCGGTACGGGAAGGGGAAAGGAAAGAGAGGAATAGGTCCTCGGGAGAACAGGAACATCCAGAGCCTGAAACGGTTCTAACTGATGATGAGGAGGAAGAAGAAGAGCCTGTGCAGGAGGTGGCACGAGGCTGTAACTACGAGGCGTTTATGAGATGCAAGCCCCCTACTTTTGACGGTAACGGCACTGCTGTTGCTGCTCACTGGTGGGTGAGGGAAATGGAGACTGTTCTTGATATCAGTGAGTGCTGGGAGGACTAGAAAGTGAAGTTCGCTACTCACTCTTTTGTGGACTCGGCTCTGTGCTGGTGGGACAACATAGTCCAAGCCGAGGATAGTCGGGAAATCGGAAGGATGAGATGGTTCGAACTGAAGAAGTTGGTGATTGAGGAGTTCTGTCCTCATAGAGAGATGGATAAAGTTAAGAGAGAATTCCTGCAGCTAGAGGCGAGAACCATGAAACACCAACAATACACCACCAAATTCAACGAGATGGCCAGTTTGGTGTCGGATCAAGTGACACCTCTGTCTCGAAAGATCAAGAGGTATATTCAGGGTTTGCTAGCGGATATTCACAGGCATATGATCGCTGCCCCACCGAGCACGTTTAGATCGGCAGTGGATTTGGCAGGGAGGTTATATGATGAGAGGGCTGTAGTGGTGGTGGCTGAAGGTAGCAGGAAGGGTGGAGGTGATCGAAACTGGCAGGGGAAGAGGTTTGGTCAGGGTAATGCCTCGATGGTTAACAAGAAGGCACGGGTGGATCACTGCTGTGTGGCCACATCAAGTGCGGGGTCGAAAAGGTGTGGTAAGTGTGGAAGGGAGCATACGAGAGAATGTAGGTTGGGATTGAACAGGTGCTTCAAATGTGGGAAGGAGGGGCACGTGGCAAGGGACTATCGTACAGTCCGGTGCTTTAACTGTGGTGAAGAGGGTCACATGAGTAGGGACTGTAAGAAGCCAAGGGCTGAGAGTTCTGGGGCGAAGAAGACGGGAGGTGAAGGACCGAGGGGAGCGCCAGGGCATTCACTATGACACAGGAGGAGGCTAGGACGGACCCTGATGTTGTGCCCGGTACGTTTCTAGTGAACCAAACTTTAGCTTCCGTGTTGTTTAATTTGGGTGCTAGTAAAAGTTTTATGTCTGCTATTTTCTGTGCTAACTACCTGTTAGTAGTAGACATGTTGATGCACCCTTTGATGTAGAAACTGCCATTGGTAAGTCTACCAGGATTTCTGAGATGATAGAGAACTGTGATATGGAACTAGAAGGTTATAAGTTTCCTGTTAGACCGTTCGTGATGACTTTAGGTGGTTTCGATTTGGTTCTTGGGAAGGATTGGTTGGCGGATTCCGAGGCGAACATTGTGTGTCACAAGAAGATGATTCGTTTAATAGCACCTGACGGGAGTTCGTGTTGGTACACATGTCCCTAGTTCTAGTCTAGTGATCTTAAATGTAATAGACTTTCATCTTGTAACACATATGTAATATTGAATCTATGAAATGAAAAACTCTTCTGTGAATGTTTGTTGATTGTTTAATGTTATATCTATTGATATTATGTAATGATACACGCATATATGAACATGTTGTATAGGCTTGCAGTTGTTAGACATGTTCTGAATCATTAAAGGTTCAAGAATATGTTTAACTAAGTAATCTGATTCAGTCGCAC
>BJCM01268921.1:0-10529 GCA_018326385.1 Flaveria bidentis
GTCATACTAATTGTTTATGTGATCATTTATATGTTATGCTTATGGCTATGTTGTCGTGAATACTGACTAAACGTGACACAAGTCTCCATTTGTGCTCGGGTGTCGTCATGACACGCTTGTCATCATATTTATATTGTTTCTCTATCGTATACCATGTGTTATGACGATCCCGTCTCGTTACATCCTCGTGTTTCCGCTTTAGCGGGGGTGTGACAGTCTATGTGGTCGGGTCCTTGGCTAGGATGGAAAGATGTTCCTTCCTATCACCGAGATCGTTTGTTTGAGCGTTTTGAGGTGTTTACTTATATTTATATATAATAATGTTGATAACTTGATAAAGAATATATACATAATTAATAAGTGTTTTTTTTCTTACAGAAATACTATCAACGGGAGGATGAGTGGAAGCCTTTAATCCAATCTTGCTGGGAAAAAATCATAAAGGGGAAGTTTCCTGATTTGTTGAAGAGGGCTCGTAATAAAGCCAAGGATCTTGCGATCAAAGAGGGTATAGAAATTGAAAACGATTTGAGTGTCATTCTTCCATATAAGGCAATTTGAAATAATCAAGAGGTTTGGGCAACACTAGTTGAGGCATGGAATAGAGATTCATGGAAATCCAAATCTTCTATAAACAGTGTAAACAAGCGGTAGACATACGCTCGGGTCGAAAAACTTTGTCACGGTTAGAAAAAATTTGGTAAGAATGTCAAGCTGTCATATTTTGATACATTATATTTTACTTCTCATGATGTTGAATGATACAAAATACATACTAAATATGACTCTTTTTCAGTCAAAGTGTATCCTTTTTCGTAAAAAATAAGCCGAAAACTTAACAGATATATATATGACACTTTTGTCTTTTTATTTCTTATCGGTACTTAGTTGCCCATCATGGTTTTATATATGTTATTACTTTCTCGTTCATCTTGATAAATTCATATATTGTATATTATTCAACCAAATTTTTTTGATATGGTTAATGTTCTATATATGTCTCTTTAACAATAATATATTTCTTCTAATTTGAATATGAATTATTTAGGATAAAACATTGAAGCGACGTGCTACGCTTGATGAATTCTAGATGCAAACTCATGCAAAGAAAGGGTCGAGACCCCTAGACAGATTGATGAGTGGTGGGTCTATAAGAGATGATTTGGGAGAAGTCGGTGACGTGGAAGAGAACATTCACGAGCATAACGTGAATTGGGTTGACTCGAGGGCGGGTGAAACTATAGTAAGTCTTCTTTACTTTGTAGCTATATTTTTTTACTAAAGTATAAAATTTTAGAAAAAACATGTCATTTTTAGTTGAAAAAATACATTTTAAAATAAAAATATATTTTTTTTTATTTGAGAAAATGAATATTTAATAAATTGTTAAATATTCTTTCTTGAAAACTAGGTTATGCTAAGAATAATATATTGTGTTATTTTTTAAATCCACCATATAAAAGGATTAATAGTGCATGTTCTCATATACAAACATGGTATTGTTGGTTTTATATAAACAAGGTTATGGAATCAAGTTATAGTACCTTTTTGTATTGAATTTCTAGCTTATTATATAGTATGGTTAAAACTTTAGGTTATATTGCTTATTTAACCATATTATGTTAACTCGCATGTATTCTTGCATATAAAACTTAGTGGATCTTTTGAAGCCAATGCACTGTCTTCAATTTTTTTCTAGAATGATTAATATATTATATGATTTTCAAGCATGTGTAAGTGTGTATTTTCTATTATTTCCTAACATGTAAACTTTAAACGCTTATACTTATTTATATATGCAAAGTATAAAATGTTTACGAACATACTTTTTATTATTTGAGAATAAATATAAAGAGTGTGTTGTTGAGAGGTATAGAGAGGATGATACCTTACACCCCGAACTTAATATGGAATTATGGTCACAAACTAGCGGGGTGAATAAAAAAGGTAGATTGTACGGGACTCGCAACACTTGTGACCCATATGTGGTGCTAACCGGTACATTATCAATGCCTAGCAGTGATCCACCTGGGGGAAGTGATGAGGTTTGTATTCTCTTTTAGCGATAGAAATTCGATGTGTTTTAATAACGAAAAGGTATATTTATTGTGATATCAATAATTCATCGTAGTAGAAAGTAAGTATTTACACATATTAAATTGTTGTATGGAAATATGATTGTTTGCATGAATTACAAAAACTAGAGTTAACAATCCTAACCTATTTGTTTTTAGTTGGGTTGATCTAGACATTATTTAAATGGGTGTGGATAGACTTGGCAAAACAAAGCCACTCATTATGTTTTGAGTCATTATGGGTCTAATCTAACAACTTAGGTTAGTTTGGGCAAAGTATTTTTTTGATTGGTATTAAATTATCAAGATGGGTAATAGAAACTATAGATATGGGTCAAGATGAATCATTCTTGCACAAACACACAATTTACTTGAATGAAGTGCTTTATATTAAGCCTTATTTGTTTGTAATTTGTTAAAAATAAGAGTTCTTAATGTATTTGGTATTAATGTGTTATGATTGTGATATGCTATTTAATTTATTATAGGTGCAAAGATTGAAAGAAAAAGTAGCGGAGTTAGAACGTGATAAAGCATAGAAGGATGATATGATGTAGAAAATTGAAGAAAATGCAAGGTTATAAGCTGAAATGAATGAGAAAATTCGATTGCTATCACAAAAAGTACCACAAAACATTTCATGAAGTTAAGGAAGGAGTTTATGCTAGTAACCATTATGATTTCTACGTTAATATTTTTGGATGATTTGAATATTTTATACTATTTGGTTTGGGTTAACTGTGATGTTTTTAGATGTTTAATGTATTGCAATTGGATGTTTTATGCTTTTTGGTTTTGGTTAACCTTTAATTACAATTGTATATATTATAAAAGTTGTGGCATATAACATTTATAGGAAAAAGTTCAATAACATTATAAAAGAGAAATCTTTTGAAAAGTTTAGACAAAATTCGTAGCTAAACCCGTAGCAATATTTTTATAAAATCTGTAACACCCTGTTAATTCTTAAAAAGAAAAGAAAAAATAAGAGTTGAAAAATAAAAGAAAGGAAAGCAATAAAGTCCAAGTAGAGGGACTAAAAGTGTCCAAAAGGACAAAACCTTTGGAAAGTTGGTGTAAAGGTGGGCATGGCCGCCCACCCTCTTTTCACATCACTTTTTCTTCGGTTTTAGAGAGAGAAAGACAAGAAGAGAACAGAAACTCTCGGGTTGAAGATAAAGAAGAAGAAGTGAACGAATTCAAGGTAAAAATTCGTAGTTTTCTAAGTATTTATGACGGGTTTTACCCCGGTTACATGCTTATGTGCTTATGTGCTTGTGTGTGAGCCCGTGAGGGTGTGTTTTGGTGTGTTCTTAAGTGATTGAACTCATTTGCAAGCGGGTTAGAAGGAAGATACACCCAAGTTGCATCAAGTGAGTTCTAGACCCCGGTTTCTACTTGTTTTAAACATCTTTGGGGCTGAAAATGTATTAAAACGATTTTCAAATGTTTGTGTATGTATACCCGTATGTATTATGCATGTTTGGGTGATGATTCCTGAATGCTTATAGGTTGTTCATGTTTAGAATAGCCTTGGTAAGCATAGAACAGATAGGTATGATGAATGGGTTTGAAATCATACTAGAAACATGTTACACAGAAGGTTCATGTGCCTGAACAGTAGCCCATGCGCCTGAAATTGCCTTAGAAATGTTTAAGTATAGCCCATGCGCCTGAACAGTGGTCCATGCGCCTAGAAATATTAGCCGGACGACTAAGTGTAGGGCCATGCGCCCCGTTAGTGCCCTTGCGCCCAGGTGGCCCATGCGCCTAAGTGCCCATGCGTCCGAATAACCCATGCGCCTAAGTGTTCATACGCCCGAATAGTGCCCATGCTCCTGAATTGTTCATGCGCCTAAGAGTTAAAGAAGTTAAGTGTTGGCTGATGCGCCTACATAGTAATGAAATGCCCAAACAGGGCTCATGCGCCCAAATAGTGTCTAAGGCCCAACACTTAGAATTTATTACAGAATTTTTGGGAGTCTGTGCTCTTAGGGTTTTGACCGAGGTTTGACTAGGGCTTATTAATGATGAGTTTCATGCATGATTATGATTGTTCCTTATTATTATTATTGCTATTATTACTACCTATAGTGTGTGACTTTACGTGGTATGTTTATTATCGTAACGTAAAGTATATTGTAATAATAAAGAGAAAGAGCAATAAAGAAGAGAAGAGGAACATTAATAAAATGTTAACAAGTCTTGCAAGCTTACAGGAGGTACACGACCATGTTGTTGTTAGCTCAACTGTGCTGCGGGTTAGCTACCCTATTATGCACACAGGGCTAGTCTTGGAGATTGGCAGGACCTCTGTAGCGTACCCTAGGTGTTTGGGTCGGCCTTGTATACAGTAAACAGAACCCTCTTGAGGGATATAGATGACCCATCACCGGTTTTACACCGCACATATAGTTTGGGGTATTGCTCATTGGTCCATACCGATAGTATCTTTTCATATAGTTAATGCGTGCTCGCATACATAGTAAAGAGTTGTTTTTACAGAAAGAGTATTTTCATATACAACATACAGAAAGTATTTTATTACTTTTAAAACTAGAACTCACTCAGCAACGCTGACTTTTATACATTTTCAGTTGAAAGGTAATTATTGCTGAGGATGGCATGAGGGTGAAGCCACTCGGTAGGGAAAGACTGACATCCATTCTTATTTTATGTTGTTGTTGTTTTGTAATGCAGTAAAATAATTCTTTTGTAAATAGTTAAATGATGATGTATTGCTCAACAACAATGTTTTAAATGAAATGAATGGTTTGTGATAAATTAATTCCGCTGCTTAAGTTTGTATAATTATATCGTTTAGTGTTTTAGCTGCTGTGATTGACCAACTGTGAGATCTCCGGGAACGGGGCCTTACAGTATACTTTTTAAGATCTAAAGATGAAACTACTGAAACATTAAATTTTTTTATTCTTTAGATAGAAAATCAAATTGATAATAAGGTTAAGATAATTAGAAGTGATCAAGGGATTGAGTTTAAGAAATCTATTCTTGACTCATTCTATAACTCGAACTATGTTAGCTGATTCCAAACTACCTCTACCATTCTAGGCAGAGGCAGTTAACACTGCATGCTATGTGTAGAACAGAGTTCTTGTAGTTAAGCCATAGGGAAAATCCCCTTATGAGCTATGGAACAAGAGGCCACCGTTCATTGGCTTTCTAAGGTCCTTTGGCAGTAGGTGTACCATACTTAACATAAAGGACAATTTGGCAAAATTTGTTGAAAAGTCAGATGATGCTATCTTTGTTGGATACTCTTGTACCTCTAAAGCTTTTAGAGTATACAACATCAAAAATAAACAATTTGAGGAATCATTCAACATAGTTGTTAATGAGCACACTCCTTGTGTTAGGGGGAATGGACCTGATCATATTTTTGATTTAGAATTGTTCCCAAACTATTCTAAAACATCTTGTGAGAATGTTTCAGCTGGAACAGGTACTCAAGGAAATTCAGAAGATACGCAATAATTTGAGTTACCAAGTTCTCCAAGAGCTACTACAAATCAAGCTTCCACTATTGGCAGATCTGACAGTATAACCATCTCAAGGAATAGTGGAGCTTCAACCAGTGAATCACATGTTGTCCCTCTAAGTTCATCAGGTGACCCTACACAACAACAAGTTGATGGAAGTAGCATTTTGAAGGAACATACAACTGTTAATGCTACTTCACAGCCAACAGATGATGATGTTTCTCTTTCATTCAATCAGTCCTCATTGAATGAACTTGAAACAATAGCTGGACAAAGTGTTCAAGCTTCTAAGCAAAATATGCCCAATCTGGATCTATCTTTGCAGCTTGAAGTAATTCCTCGTCTACGGATTCATAACACTCATCCAACTGAGAACATCATAGGGGATTTCTCTAAAGGTATGAGAACAAGAGGACAAACTCATAATGGGAATGTCTGCCTGTACTCATGCTTGCTATCTCAGATGGAACCCAAGAAGGTAGAAGATGCCTTGAAAGATAGTAGCTGGGTTGAATCGATGCAACATGAGCTGCTTCAATTCAAAAGACAAAAGGTTTGAAACCTATGTCCGCTACCATCTGGTCATGTACCTATAGGCACCAAATGGGTTTTCAAAAACAAGAGAGATAGACAGAGGCTTGATTATCAACAACAAGGCAAGACTGGTGGTTCAAGGATACACCCAAGAGGAAGGAATCAATTATACTAATGTCTTTGCACCTGTTACAAGACTTGAGACAGTTAGGATCTTCCTTGCTTATGCTGCATCCAAGAATTTCACCATCTACCAACTTGATGTCAAGTGTGCCTTTCTATATAGGGATATAGATAGGGAAATCTACGTGTACCAGCCTCCAGGATTTGAAGACCCACAACACCCCAACTATGTGTGCAAATTGAATAAAGCTTTTTATGGGCTGCACCAAGCACCTAGGCTATGGTAAGAGACTTTGTCTCAGTTTCTTCTGAAGAATGGTTACACTAGAGGTACCATTGATAAGACTCTCTTCATAATAGAGTCTGGAAAGGATATTTTTCTTGTTCAAGTCTATGTTGATGACATCATATTTGGCTCCTCAAACGACCAAATTTGCAAAGACTTTGAGAGTATTATGAAGAAGAAGTTTGAGATGAGTTCCATGGGGAAAATGGACTTTTTCCTTGGAATTCAGGTGAAGCAATTGAAGGAAGGGTTCTTCATCAATCAATCCAAGTATGTCAATAACATCTTGGAATGATTTGAAATGAAAGATTGTAAGTGTCATGCCCCGACCGATGGCGGAATCATCGGGGCGGAAGAATGTGAAACAATTGTTTATAGCACATGGAACTAAATAAGTTGTAATAATATTAAATATTATTTTTCATTGAACAATACAAGTCAATTAAGTCATTACAATACACAAAAATATAAACAACAACATAAAATGTTTAATTTATCTAAGTCCAAGTCTTATATGAGCACGAAAAGTTCCTCAAGTATCAAACCTGAAACATGTTAAAAATTAATGGTCATCTTTGAAAGTTGGTGAGTTCCGTGGGTTGAACATACATATATATAATAAGATTTACAAGTAGCAATTCATGTCAATGGTTATAAGTTAGCAAGTTTATAGAACACATATAGTTACAACCAAACCTTGACTTGATTACAAGTTTATAAGATTGGATAAGTGTACTTAGTTTCCATTATGAACAAGCATATGTCATCAGGAGCCGGCAATACATCGGCTTTAGCACCAAATAGGCTTGTCAGGCCCAAAGATCTAACACGACACCATGCTAGCAATAGTTAATGATTGTAAACAAAATATGTATCTCATATAAGACTTACAATAACAAAAATAACCATGACAAAAGGTAAAGATGAATTGCATGTGCATTTACAAGTATCAAAATATTTACAAGCGTAAGTTTATAAGGTTAACATGTTTCACCCCAAAAGGTGTGAAATAAAGTAAAAAGGGGAATGGAGAACTCACATAAAAAACTCATAAGTATAGTGATGGTTGTAGAGTACATAAGAAAGCTTGGATGTCAAGAGTCAAAGGTGATGTCCTAAATGATAAAAAAAACAATAACTTGAGATTGAAATTCATTACAAGAAGTTAGGACGTTTAGAAAATGCTAAAAAGCGAAAGGTAGATTGAAAAAGGATTATTGCATCAATTTTAAATTCTGGACAGAATGTTTGGTATGTGTTTGAACAGGTTTTAAAAATAGAAAACGGTTTCATAAAATTATAAATATTTATACTTGACTAGATCAACGTCTCCTGGAAAACTTTCATTCCGAAACAATTTTATGAAAAGATCTTTAAATAGGACAAACAAGCAGCACAAAACAGAAGATGCTGAAATGCACACTTATCTTGTGAAGGCTATTATTGAGTCGTCCGATTGAGTTTAAAGATGTATAAACTGTCTTTAAAAAGGTAATTCAATGAAATTAACATTGGAGTCTGAATTTACTCAAATTTAATTTGTTATGATCAAGTTATGATCGCTTGAAATAAGATTATATTCTGCCAGAATTGTAGTATGGCACTTATGTGAACTTTTAAAATCGTTAAAGCATGAAACGGGTTAGAACATTTTATTATGTCAATATATGGTATATTAGTCTTCATTTGAGTAACAAAAATATTCTAAGACTTTGGCATAGCCATCAATTAGAACAATAATCTTGTGGAATAACCGAATGCGGCGGCATAGCCGTCTATATGCAAACGGGATTCTTTGTTTATGTTAGTGTGTTGTTAGCTTAATTTAGGAATGTTAGTGATTATTATAAGGTCCGTGATTATTAAAATGTTAATGATCAAATGATAATGATTAAAATAAAAAAAGATTTGATAGAAGAAAGAACAATAGTAAGAACATAAATCATGAGAACAATTGGATGTTAGGATGATTGAAACATATAATATAAAAGCAATAAAAGATTACCTTAGTATCAAGAATTCTTGAAATTTCTTGTAAGATAAAATTTTTCAAATTGATCATAACCAATGGATGAAAGAAAGATATAAGAGTGAGATTTTTAGAGAATGAGCAAATGAAAAATGAGGCCTAAGCCTTGCTTTGAAACTTGAGGTTAGGAAGAGGTTATGAATGGTGTTAATGGTGATTTATGAGTCTTTTAAAAGGGGGTTATGATTGGAATTTGAAATAAATATAAAATTAAATAATTTAAATAAATAAAAAATAATTACAATTTAAACTTTAAATTTATTAAAACTTTAATTTTAATTTAACAACTTCTTTTTTATTAAATCTTTGTAGACTTTATAAATCTAATAAGAACTTTTAATTTGATTATTTATTATAACTGAATATTTAAAATCTTATAAATATTAATAACATTTTATATACCTTACATATTTGTAAAAATAATGATCTTGTATTTTAATCCTTTATTTTAGTTTTATAATTAAAACTCATAAATGACAAATAAACTTCATGAATTCATAAAATTTTATTCTATAAATCATGAAATTAACATGAATAAATTTAATTAATGGAAGTTGAATAAATAGTATTATTATTGTTTTTGAAGGATTAAAATAAATTAAATTTCTTACTAATGTATTTGATTTTTCAAACGGATTTGGGTTTAGGTTTCTATTTTCCAAAATGGGCCGATGTTACAGTCTCCCATACTTTTGAAAAACGAGAAAATTAATTTCAAGGTTATTTGAAAACTTATATTTCATTTTGTGTTTGCAAGGGAACTCTTGAGAGCGTTTAATTTCAATAAGTTTAATTATGATATTTTGCTATACTTAAGTTTGTTTAATTCTCATAATTCATAATTTCAGGTGTTTCTTGACAAAGTTAGCAAGATCATTAACTTAGAATTTAGTTAATAAACATTTGTATTTTAGACGGTTCAAGACGATTAAGATGTTCTTGTCATGAGGGAAACACCAGGTATTAGTTTGAAAAGAGACTCGACTTAACGAACGGAAAAAATATTTTTAAGATGCTTTTTGATGAGATGTAAATTTGTAGATACTTCTCAAGCAAATAACTTTTACGGGGTTTCTAGATGATCGATTATTGTTTACTTATGTCTTTGAGATCACAAAGTTTTTTTGGCTTAAAGTTGATATGAGAATCGTGTTTGTTATGATTAAGGATTCAATTTAGATTGAAAGCATCATTGTAATAGGTTTTCAGGATAAGTGAGGTTTTGAAGGGAAGACGTTTAGAAAGATTTTTAAGGGTCATTAAGAAAAATGGGATAATGAGTTTTAAGTTTCAAGGGTACAAAATCAATGATGAAACAATTCAAAATAACAAGATGTTTCGAGTGTAACGTTCAGTTTACAAACCAAAACATTACATTGACTTATCAGTGTATTAGGTCAACTACAACCTTAATGAATACATGCGTACCTATAAGCGGACACTCACCCCAAGGGTTCCCAGGTAAGGTAAGTTGATTTGGATTTATATGAATACCATGCCTAGACAAAACACCTCGAGATACAGGCCTCACACTCTTCCAGCATTACATGTTTCAAGTTGTAGGACACAGACTTTGACGAGACTTGAAAACCACGAATGTTGATACACGTGTCCCTAGTTTCCGATCTTAATGTAATATCTTTGTATTGTCTTACGCTTATGTAATTGTAATTGTTGGGTACTTAATGAAATACAAATGTTTGGTTGTGTTTATAATGTTTAATATTTCATTAATGAGTTGTTTAACTCATATTGACTTGATTATATAGGTTTGTGGTTGTTTGAATTAATATAAATAGTGTTATGACAATTAATACATTCAAAATTAATAACATGAAGTCATCATGCGAATGGCCCATGC
Organism: Flaveria bidentis; assembly: GCA_018326385.1. Lineage (NCBI taxonomy): Eukaryota > Viridiplantae > Streptophyta > Magnoliopsida > Asterales > Asteraceae > Flaveria > Flaveria bidentis. The sequence goes on from BJCM01268921.1 coordinate 10,409, forward strand.
TAATGGACCATACAAATAAGGGCATTATAGGCAAAACTGCCCACAACTAAGGAGAAATGGTAATGGCAACAACAACAATAACAACAACAACAACAACAACAACAATGGTAATAACAATAAC
>BJCM01268922.1:0-13374 GCA_018326385.1 Flaveria bidentis
TTCTACTTCAGTACTCATGTGCATGCATGCAGAAGGACTTTGGGTGTTTAGTTGCTTCAGCCTCTTCATAATTCTCTACGACAAAGTCTGAACAACAGCTGAAGACAACAGCTGAAGACAACAGCTGAAGACAACAGCTGAAGACAACAGCTGAAGACAATCAGCTGAAGACAACAGCTGAAGACAACAGCTGAAGACAACGTCTGAAGACAACAGCTGAAGACAACATCTGAAGACTAAGTCTGAAGACAACAGCTGAAGACAACGGCTAAAGAAAACAGCTGAAGACAACAGCTGAAGAAAACAGCTGAAGACAAAGTCTCTGAAGGAGGACTTTTGGTTGCTTCAGCCTCTTCATAATTCTCTACATAAAGTGTCAAGTTTTTCAGATGGTTTGCCGGATAAATGGGACTCGTTTGTGTCTAATCTAAGACAGAACAATACTCTTGCGAAGTTAGACATAAATGACTTCATCCTGAACTTAAGGGAGGAGGAATCGAGGATGAAGTACAGGTCACAAAAAAGATCCTATGAACAAAATCCTTCACTTTATAACTCATCTCCCACTCCAACCAGTTCAGGAGCACCACTTCAAACTGGCTTTGTGTCTAGTTCAGCAGCTCCTTCCTAAACCACTGCTTCAGGATTAGAAACTTCTGGGTCATCCTCTACCCAATATATAGTGCCTGAAGCCAATACTACAAAGTTGAAGATCGAGAATCTTGGTAATATCACTGTGGAAGTTGCAAAGGAGCACATGGATCTTCTAGCAGCTGTTGTCCATACCTATGATGGTCAAGTTGCAGGGAAGATTGGAAATTGCCATCTTGCAGATGAAGATTACGAGAAAGTGGATGAAAATGAACTAGACAGAATGGATATCATGTGGGCTTTGGCCAGTGCTGTCAAAAGGGCGAAAAAGTTTGTGAAAAAAACAGGATAGAATTTAGTAGCCACAAAAGACACAACCTTTGGTTTCGACAAAACCAAAGTTACCTGCTTTAATTGTGGTGAAAAGGGCCATTTAAAATGTAAATGTGTAAAGCCTAAGAAAATAGGTAACGGAAATCCATTCTCAACCTTCAACCATCAAGACAAAGACAAGAGTGGAGCTATCTCGTCCAGCAAAGAGACTAAGGCCTTGACTGCTCAAGGTGACGAAAGGCAAGACTAGACCTTCAGTTTTGTGTCTCCAGGTGAATCAAACATTGCATGTGTCGAGGGATTGGATGATGGCTTTGCAAGTGAAGGTGAAATCATAGTTGAACAAGTAATGTCAGATAACGAAGAAGCTGAGAATGAATTCACCTGATTGAAGAAGAACTCGGAACGACATGTTCAGAATCTCCAACATCCGAAGAGTCAAACTTTGCATTGATGGCTGATTCAACTGAATCTTCACATGTAAGTATAAAAGATCAACTTTTTGAAAAATATGCTTGTATTGAATGTAACAAATTTAGAGAAAGAATTGATTTGAAATTTGCTAGGTTATTAGACCACAATGATAGCTTAGTAAATTATTTACAACTGTGCATAGAAGCTAATCGTATTTTAAAACAAAATGAGTGCAATTATAAAGAATAAATAGAACTTTTAGGTAAACAACTAAGGGAAAACGAGGTTGTTTCTTTCAATCAAGCTAATGATATAAAGTTTTATTTAAATTCTTTGGAAGAATCAAAGAAAGAGAAAGCAGTTTTAGAAGTCGAAGTCAATTCATCAAAACAAAAACTGCACAGTTGGACCAGTTCTCCTCATATAGTTCAACACTTAGTGAAAGAACAAAATAATGGGGAAGGGTTGGGTTACAAAGTAGTCCCACCACCACATGAGATCATGCTAAATACAAAATGTAGACCTGTAAATAACAACCTAATTAAGGATCATGTGGTGTCCACTTCTATGGTTAGTGATCTAGAAAGAGGCTACTTTGAAATCAAAAGGCAAGATGCCCGTTGAGAATTTAAATGATGCATTTAAAAGGGTTAATGTAAGGTTATGTTCACCAAAGTCTATTTCAGAACCCAAATTGACTAAACCAGTTAACCACACACGTGTTAGTCATCAAAGTCCAACCAAAGGGCATGTTAAAGATGTTCAAAACGTCAAAACAATTAATTTTGTTAATAATGGTGATACATCTAATCGAGAAGTGACTAAATCCAACCAGACTCATGCCACACTGTTATCACACTCAACTCCACATAAACAGTTTCCTCAACATGTAGAAGGGAGATCATGCTATAGTTGTGGAAAGAGAGGACACATTTCTTCTAACTGCCCTTATTATCAGACTCCCAGACAGAAAACTGAACTTTATGATAAAAAACCAAGTTATTTGAAAAGGAGTTCTATTACTCCACCAAAGAGAATTATTGAGAACCTAAAGTTCAAACTATAAGCCAGTCGTCTGTTTATCACAAACAAGCTTTACACAAAACTAGCTTACGGAAAGAAAAGTCAAGCCCATTATCTGATAATAAGAACAATAAGCAGAATGATATGTCCTCACCCTCAAATGGAAAGTGGGTTTAGTTTATGATGTGTGATTCCTCTGGGTTACCCAAGCCAGTTAAGGCTTGGGTCCCAAACCTAAACTGATCATTTCCTTTGAATGTGCAGGGTGTCCGTTACAGTGCTATCACAAATACCTGAATTCATGATAGTGGGGCTTCTAGGCATATGGCATGGAACTTGTCTCTCCTTTTCAATGTCAAACAAGTTAAAGGGGGACATGTATCATTTGCTGGGAATAAAGGAGGATAAATCACCGCTCAAGGCGAAGTGGGAAACAAGAAAGTCAAGTTTGATAAGGTCAATTACGTTCAACAACTCCAGAATAACTTGCTTTCAGTCTCCTAGATCTGTGACAAAGGATTCAAAGTTGTTTTTGACAACAAGAAGTGCTACGTATTGAAGAAAGATTACATTATCCTGGGGGACAAAATCTTAATGTCAGCTTCAAGTTATAATGACTTATATGTCTTAGATCTATCAAATGCCTCCACAACTGATCATAAAGTTCAATGTTTCTTATCAAAGGCACAAGAGAGGGACTCAATCTCCTGGCATAGGAGAATGGGACACATCAATCCACAGAAGATGAATCATCTGATCTAGAATGATTTAGGGAATGGAGTGAATGTCAAGAACTTTCAAGTTCCGAATTTTTTTGTAGCATGTAAGAAAGGTAAACAGACCAAGAAGTCTCACAAGGCAAAGAAAGTAAATTCCATTGACTTGCCTCTCGAACTTCTACACAAGGATCTATTTGGTCCTATCAACACCAAAAGCATCGTTGGTGATTTGTACTATTATGTAGTCACTGATGATTACTCAAGATTCTCTTGGGTGATGTTTCTGAAATCCAAATCAGAGACATTTGAATCTTTCAAACAGTTGGTAACTACGTTGGAATCACACTACAAGCTGAAAGTGAGACAGATTCGGTCAGACTACAGCACAGAGTTAAAGAACCAATGGATGGAGGCGTTCCGTAAAGAGAAAGGAATTGTACATCAGTTCACATCTGTCTACACTCCACAAATGAACGGAGTTGCTGAACGAAAGAATAGGAGCTTGATAGAGGCAGCTAGAACAATGCTAGCTGACTCAAAACTGCCTATCTAATTTTGGAACGAGGCAGTTGCCAATGCATGTTACACCCTCAATCGAGTCTTGGTGGTCAAACATCATGTTGAAATGTTTTATGAGTTGCTCCAGCAACGTAAACCTAATCTGGAGTACCTAGAACCATTTGGCGCACCATGTACGCTGCTGAAGAAAACTCAGTTAGGGAAGTTCAATGAGAAGGCTGAAGAAGGGTTCTTTTTAGGATACAATATACCAGACAAGAGAGTTTATAACAACTCCATGGGTCAAGTAGAGGTGTGGTGCAACATTGATGTTCAGAGATATACCACCCCCTGCTGGAAAGGGACCCTCATTCTTCTTCGACTATGATGGATTCTTTAAGTCCTTCAACATCCCTACCTCCCTTCCTGATGATGAGTTATCGACCAGAATGATGTACGATGTCTTAAACACATCGTCACTAGACTCGACGACATCAGTTTCCCAAGGTGAATCGTCTAGTCCTTTAGGGGGAGCACTTGATGTAAGCGTCTCCTCCTCCAATGATGAAGTTAAGACTGAAGAGGTGGACTGGAGGAGCAGGTTCCTTCCACTGAAAGTACATAAGCATCAGATGTTGATGCCTTTGACACTTCGGAACCTCACATTCCAACAGCTACAGATACTGAACCGAGAATTCAAAATCTAGATCAGGAAGTAGTTGTTCCCACCACTCCTGGATCTCGATTAAATGTATATCATCCTCTGTACAATGTCATAGGGGATGTACAATCGGGAGTACAAACACGAAATCAGCTATACTCAGCTGATTATGCCTCAGTCATGGAAAAACACTATCTTCACGACGATGCTTATCGATGTTTTGTCTCAATTTGAGCCACAATATGTAAGTGAAGCCTTAAACGATAAGGCATGGGTTAGTGCCATGCAAGAAGAACTCCTACAATTCAAGAAGTTAGGAGTTTGGACACCGGTGGATAGACCAAAAGGTGCTAAGGTAATTGGCACTAAATGGGTCTTGAAGTGCTAGAAAGATGACTAAGGGGTCATAATCAGAAACAAGGCTCGACTTGTGGTTCAAGGTTTTAGACAAGTCGAAGGCTCGACCTGTGGCTAGAATGGAAGCAATCCGTATCTTCCTAGCCTATGCATCTTACATGAGGATTAAAGTTTATCAACTAGAGGTCAAGAGTGCGTTCCTTCATGGTGAAATCCGTGAGACAGTGTATGTCAGTCAACCTGAAGGATTTGAGGATCCTTATCATCGGGACAAAGTTTACAAGATGGATAAGGCTGTCTACGGGCTCCGTCAAGCCCCTAGAGCATGGTATGAGAAACTCTCAACTCACCAGGTGAAACACGGTTTTCACAGAGGAGTTATTGACTGTACACTGTTCATCAAAGAAAAGGATGGCGACTTACTGCTGGTACAGATTTATGTTGATGACATAATCTTCAGATCCAAAAACAAAGAGTTTTGTAAATAATTTGAATCTGTAATTAAAACAGAGTTCGAGATGAAGGCAATGGCGGAGATGAAGTTCTTCCTATGATTACAGGTGGATCAAACACCAAAAGTAATCTTCCTGCATCAGACTAAATAGGACATCCTTAGTCAGTTTGACATGGAGAATGCTTCAGCTGCTGGAACTCCAATTGCCACGAACCACGATGTGGCACCTGACGAAAATGGTGATCTGGTTGATGCTACAATGTATAGACGAATGATCGGAAAGGGTTATAGGTGTAAGTTGATAATGTTAACATATAATGTATCTCATATAACACTCACAATAATACCAATAACCATGACAAATAGGTAAAGATGAATTGCATGTGATTACAAGTATCAAAAAGGGTTATAGGTGTAAGTTGATAATGTTAACATGTTTCACCCCAAAAGGTGTGAAATAATATAAAAATGGGCATCAAAACTCACCTGACGAATAAGTGTATATAAGATGATTAGTAAGAATAATAGTCGATGTTCCAACGAATTCATTCACAGGGTACCTAAACGTATATATATTAAAAGTTTAAGTTTTAATAAAAAGATTTTGTAACACCCGGAACTTTTCTTTGAAGCCGACGAAAGAAGAAAAAGAAATAAAGTCCAAAGTCGAGGGACCAAACTCGCCAACGATAGAAACTTCGATGAATGGGAGTATAAAAGGGGGGAAGACACCCCATTCTTGCCATTTTCAGCCAAGAAGAAAGGAGAGTAGAAGAGAAGGAGAAAAGAGGAGAAAAGCTTGGTTCGGGTTGATTCGAGTGTGGAAATCGACGTGTAGCAAGCCAAATCGAAGCTCTACTCGACGGGATCGTTAAGGTGAGTTCTAGGACCCCTCTTTTACAAGTTTTCAACTGATTTTGGGGCTGGAAAACATCTGAAATCGGGTTTTGAGTGTGTATGAGTGTGTGACCCGTATGCGCGCGTGTGTGTGTATATGAATGATGCGTTTAAAGTTTGATTGTGAGCTTGTGTATGCTGGAATGGTGTCGTGGTATGCAACCCTAAGGTTTAGGATGGTCGATTTGGGCTTAAAATGGGTTTAGATGAGTTTGGAGGCCGAAAACCGTTGGCTGCAGTTGGGATGAACTGCATTGTGCATCAGCTAGGGTTAGGCGACCGACTTGAGGCCGAATGAAGGCCATAAGGCCAAATAGGGGACGATTGGGGTCCAGTCACCCGAATGAAGGTCTAGTCACCCGAATGAAGGTCCAGTCACCCGAATGAAGGTCCAATCACCCGAATGAAGGTCCAGTCACCCGAATGAAGGTCCAGTTACCCGAATGAAGGTCTAGTCACTCGAATGAAGGTCCAATCACCCGAATGAAGGTCGAGTCAACCGAATGAAGGTCCAGTCACCCGAATGAAGGGACAGTTACCCGAATGAAGGGCCAGTCACCCGAATGAAGGGCCAGTCACATGGAGGCCGTGCGACTGGAGAGTGTCCATATGCCCAAATAGGGCAGTTGCACCCGAGGAGAAGTGTAGTTTAACTTCTGAATTTCGGGAGAAAGTACAAATGTAAGTTTTGACATAAAGGTTCCCGTAAGTTCATGTAAGGTGACGATTGAGGCCTTAGAGAACATGTAGGGCATAATGATGATGATGTTGCATGTTTATGCATAATGCATGTTATGTATGTATGATGTTACCCTGTATGACGTGATGACTGTGCATGTTAATGTTCCTTATTGTGATGTATGTTTACCTTTCCTATGGCTTTATGTGTTATGATAATGAATGAAATGAAGTATTATGTAATGTAAAGTGGAAGATAATGAAAAGAGGAACGTAATGAATGAATGCATGCATTAATGAATGAATGAAAACGTGAGAGGCTTGTAAGCTAAGTGTAGTGAAGTGCACGGCTCTAAAAGCCTTAAACTCAACAGTGTGAGGTTCAGCTATTCCTAAAGTGTGCACGCAAGGGTTCCAGTCTTTATCGCTGACCTTCTGTGATGTACCCATGTTGATGGGGGTGATGTACCCATTTCGATGGGGGTGTAGTACCCATGTTGATAGGGGTGATGTACCCATGTTTATGGGGGTGATGTACCTATTTCGATGGGGATGTAGTGCCCATAATGTTGGGGGTGTAGTGTGCTATAGTTACCCATAATGTTGGGGGGTGAATATATGATGGTTACCCGAGTTATGCATAACTTCGGGGGTGTAGCATAAAGCCTAGCATTTGTATGAGGTGAGCGACTTTGTGTCGCAACAGACTCGAAGGAGATCCTTATCGCGTACTCCGATGTTGTGTCAGTCTTCGGACATGAGTCGGGGGTTTGTGTACAGACCCCGGCATAGTACTAGTCTTCGGACATGAGTTGGGAGTATGGCGTGAGTTGATGAATGAGAAAAGATAAATGGTGAATGTACTTGCCTTAGGTACCGGAGTCAGCTTCGTGCCCAATGTTCGAGGTCTATGAAGACCTCAGGCCTAGTTATCCGCTTCGTGCACAATGTTCGGGGTAATGTACATGTCACTGTAAATAATGAATGAACGAATAAAAGTAAGAATGTATGAAAGAATGAATGTTAACGAAATATCTTAATAATGTACTAAACAGGATCCTTGTCATTCGACCTCAGTAATCATGGCTGAGTGCCACGAAGAGAGTAAAGTCTGACCAGATCTAGAGAGAAGTGAAAGATAATGACGTACGTTGAATGAAAAAAAGTTAATGAACGAATGATGAAGATAATAATGATATTATCTGTATGTACGTATGATGTATGATCACTAACGAATGTAACGTACCGTATGATTTTGAAAGAAAGTAAATAACGGTTTTAACGAATGAAAAGTATGTTTTATTATAAAACTAGAACTCACTCAGCAATGCTGACTTTGATGTGTTTCTAGTTGGCAGGTATGTTGCTGAGGATGTCACCGGGCGACTACTCAGTTTTTTTGGAATGGCATCCATTATTATAAGGCTTTTGTAATGACATGTAACATGAACTTTGTAATTTGATAATGAAGTATTGTTTGCAAAAGCTATTATATTTAAACGAGATATTGTTTTATAAGTTTCCGCTGCGACGTTTTTATGTTAGATGACGAAAATTATGTTTTGAATGTGATGAATGACCAGTTGTAAGCGTCCCGAGAACGGGGCTTTACAAATTGGTATCAGAGCTTAAGTTTAAGTGAATTGGGTAAATATTTTCAAAAACCTAATCTTAAACTGAGAATGGGATGGAAAGGGAAGGGATGCCAATTTGAGTAGCTGCGTGCCATCAGGTATTTTCGTAAAGTTAACCGGTTTTATGTGCGCATGGTATGTGGTTATGTGTTGTATGTAGATTTATATACTGATGTAGTCAGGGCAGGTAATGCTTGGGGTATGAAGTGTAAAGTAAGTGGCTAATCACAACTGGCCACTGTAATTAGGGACTTACTATACTTGACAAAAACTGAGTTGTTCCCTTGAATGACCATGTTGGTGTTTGAATCTTTCAGTGTGTTAGAGAATAGCTGGTGGTAGATCTTCTAAGGCTTCGCGAGGTGGAGGCGGTGGTGGACATGGTGCTGAACCACGAGTCACAAAAGGAAGGTCTAGGGCTGAAAGATTAGTTCATGAAGAACCCGAGACCCCTCATCCGGAGGGCGGTGATGAGAGTGCTAATCTTCGAGCCTCGATGAGAGAGGCGGTTGCGGAGGAAGTGCATCAGGCCATGCAGACGATCCTACCGTCTGTAGTGACAGAAGTGATAAAGGTTGTTAGAGATGGGGAGAGACAGGAAAGGGCTACACCTTCGGGCGAAAGGAGACGACCTGAGACTGAAACAGTTTTCTTCGATGACGAAGAGGAAGAAGAGGAAGAGCCTGCGCCGGAGGCGGCACGAGGCTGTAACTATGGGGCGTTTCAACGATCCAAGCCCCCAACTTTTGATGGTAATGGCACTACTGCTGCTGCTCACCAATGGGTGAGGGAAATGGAAGCTGTTTTAAATATCAGCGAGTGCCCAGAAGATCAGAAAGTAAAAATTTGCCACCCACTCTTTCGTGGACTCAACTTTGTGCTGGTGGGACAACATAGTCCAAGTTGAGGGAAGCAGGGCTATCGGGAGGATGAGATGGCCAGAGTTGAAAAGACTGGTGATCGAGGAGTTTTGTCCTCATCGTGAGATGGATAAAGTTGAAAGAGAGTTCCTGCAGTTAGAGGCGGGAACAATGACCCATCAGCAGTACACCACCAAATTTAACAAACTGGTACGGCTGGTGCCGGATCAGGTGACACCTCTCTCACGAAAGATCAAGAGGTATATCCATGGCCTGCTAGCGGATATTCGTAGGCACATGATCGCTGCCCGACCGAGCACGTTTAGGTTGGCGGTTGATTTAGCGGGGAGATTGTACGATGAAAGATCTATGATGGTGACAGAAGGTAGCAAGAAAGGAGAGGGGTGATCGGGATTGGAATGGGAATCGATTGGGACATGGCGGAGCCTCTCCAAATAACAAAGGTGCATGGGTGGATGACCACCGTGTGGTCCTAACTGATGCGGGGTCGGAAAGGTGTGGCAAGTGCGGACACAAGCACCCCGGGGAATGTAGATTGGGGACCAATGTGTGTTTCCGTTGTGGGAGGACCGAACATATGGCGAGAAATTGCGGTATGGGGGGTGTTATTCTTATGGTATCACACGAGCAGGGATTTGAAGAAGCCTAGGGCGGAAGGTTCGGGAGTGAAGAAGATCGGAAGAAGCTAGGACGGACCCCGATGTCGTGTTAGGTAGGTTTCTAGTAAATCAACTCTTAGCCTTTGTGTTATTCGATTTTGGCGCTGGTAAAAGTTCCATTCCTGCTACCTTCTATGCTAAATTGCCTGTTAGTAGTAAGAATATAGATACGCCATCGATGTGGCCCTAGGAATGGATTGTGCGGCGGACTACAAAGTGAACATTGTGTGCCGCGAAAGATGATATGATTGACAGCGCCTGACGGGATCACGACGATGGTTTAAGGCGATCGAGTCATGACGATTTCGAAGGTGATTTTGATGGCAGTGGCGGGAAAGCGCGTGAGATGTGGATGTATTGCCTACTTGGCCGATGTAAGGGATGTGGGTACACTAATATCCCAACCGTCAGATGTACCGAGACCCAAGCAAAGATCATTGGTGGTCAGGTACGAAGGGTGATATGGTGAAGAACAAGAGTGAACGCCTTATTTGTTTACAAGTGAAGGCCGAGCATTGAATGCCATATGGGAAGTATTGAGGTGATCGAACATATGACTGAGAAGCTCGAAAGGACCAAAGCACTGATGGAAGTAGCCAAAGATAGACCAGAAGTCATATGTTGATAAACGACATAGAGCGATTGAATTCCAGGTGAGAGACTGGAAAAGAGATGAGACAATATTGTTCGCAATGGTTCAAGGAACGACAGGTTTCGGGGACGAAACCTATTTAAGGGGGGTGGACTTGTAACACCCAGAAATTTTCATTGAAGCCGACGAAAGAAGAAAAAGAAATAAAGTCCAGAGTCGAGGGACCAAACTCGCCAACGAGAGAAACTTCGATGAATGGGAGTATAAAAGGGGGGAAGACACCCCATTCTTGCCATTTTAGCCAAGAAGAAAGGAGAGTAGAAGAGAAGGAGAAAAGAGGAGAAAATCTTGGTTCGGGTTGATTCGAGCATGGAAATCAACGTGTAGCAAGCTAAGTCGAAGCTCTACTCGACGGGATCATTAAGGTGAGTTCTAGGACCCCTCTTTTACAAGTTTTCAACTAATTTTGGGGCTGGAAAACATCTGAAATCGGGTTTTGAGTGTGTATGAGTGTGTGACCCGTATACGTGTGTGTGTATGTGAATGATGCATTTAAAGTTTGATTGTGAGCTTGTGTGTGCTTGAATGGTGTCGTGGTATGCATCCCTAAGGTTTAGGATGGTCGATTTGGGCTTAAAATGGGTTTAGATGAGTTTGGAGGCTGAAAACCGTCGGCTGCAGTCGAGATGAACTACATTCTGCATCAGCTAGGGTAGACGACCGATTGGAGGCCGAATAAAGGCCATACGGCCGAATAGGGGGCGATTGGGGTCCAGTCACCTGAATGAAGGTCCAGTCACCCGAATGAAGGTCCAGTCACCCAAATGAAGGGCCAGTCACCCGAATGAAGGTCCAGTCACCCGAATGAAGGGCCAGTCACCTGAATGAAGGGCTAGTCACCTGAATGAAGGGCCAGTCACCTGAATGAAGGGCCAGTCGCATGGAGGCCATGCGACTGGAGAGTGTCCATACGCCCAAATAGGGCTGTTTCACCCGAGGAGTAGTGTAGTTTAACTTCTGACTTTCGGGAGAAAGTACAGATGTAAGTTTTGACCCCGTAAGTTCATGTAAGGTGACGATTGAGGCCTTAGAGAACATGTAGGGCATAATGATGATGATGTTGCATGTTTATGCATGATGCATGTTATGTATGTATGATGTTACCATGTATGACGTGATGACGTGCATGGTAATGTTCCTTATTGTGATGTATGTTTACCTTTCCTGTGGCTTTATGTGTTATTATAATGAATGAAATGAAGTATTATGTAATGTAAAGTGGAAGATAATGAAAAGAGGTACGTAATGAATGAATGCATGCATTAATGAATGAATGAAAACGTGAGAGGCTTGCAAGCGAAATGTAATGAAATGCATGGCTCTAAATGCCTTAAGCTCAACAGCGTGAGGTTCAGCTAATCCTAAAGTGTGCATGCAAGGGTTCAAGTCTTTGTGGCTGACCTTCGGTGATGTACCCATGTTGATGGGGGTGATGTACTGTAACACCCGGTTATTTTAAAGAGAAAGACGAGAAATGAAGAATAAAAGAAAGAAAAGCAATAAAGTCCAAGTGGAGGGACTAATTGTTTCCAAAAGGACAAATCTTTGAAAAAGTTGGTGTAAAGGTGGGCATGGCCGCCCACCCTCCCTTCACATCACCATTTTCTTCGGTTTTAGAGAGAGAGAGAGAGAGAGCTCTCGGCTGAAGAGAAGAAGAAGAAGAGAAATTGAATTCAAGGTTTTTATGTGTTTATGATGGGTTTTATCCCGGTTATATGTTTATGTGCTTATATGTTTGTGTATGTACTCGGGTGTGTGTGTTTGGTGGTGTTTTTAGGTGCTTGAACTCAGTTGCAAAGGGTTAGAAAGGAAGAAACACCCAAGTTGCACCAGGTGAGTTCTAGACCCTGGTTTCTACTTGTTTTGAACATCTTTGGGACTGAAAATGTATTAAAATGGTTTTACAAAGTTCATGTATGTTGCCCGCATGTATTATGCATGTTGAATGTTGATTCTTGAACGCTTATAGGTTGTTCATGTTTAGAATAACCATGATTAAGCTTAGAGCATATGGGTGTGATGATTGGGTTTGAAAACATACTAGAAACATGCTACACAGAAGGTTGATGCTCCTGAAAATGACATAGAAGGATTTAAGTGTAAACCATGCGCCTGAACAGTAGCCCATGCGCCCAAAATTGCCTTAGAAATGTTGCCCATGCGCCTAAATAGTGGTCCATGCACCTAGAAATATTAGTCGGACGACTGTGTAGGGCTATACGCCCCAATAGTGCCCATGCGCCCAAGTGGCTCATGTGCCTAAGTGTCCATGCTTCCGAATAACCCATGTGCCTAAGTGTTCATACGCCCAAATAGTGCCCATGCGCCTGAATAGTTCATGCGCCTAAGTGTCAACATGGTTAAGTGTTGGCTGATGCGCCTACATAGTGATCAAACGCCCAAACAGGGCTCATCCGCCTAAATAGTGTCAAAGCGCCTAATACTTAGAATTTATTACAGAATTTTCTAGGAGTCTGTGCTTTTAGGGTTTTGACCGAGAGTTGACTGGGGCTTATTTATGGTGATGTTTCATGCATGGTTATGATTGTTCCTTAATATTGTTATTGCTATTATTATTATTACTTATAGTATGTGACTTTACGTGGTATGTTTATTATCATAACGTAAAGTATATCGTAATAATAAAGAGAAAGAGCAATAAAGAAAAGAAGAGGAACATTAATAAAATGTTAACAAGTCTTGCAAGCTTACAGGAGTGACACGACCATGTTGTCGTTAGCTCGACCGTGTTGCGGGTTAGCTACTCCATATTACACAGGGGACCAGGACCTTTGCAGCGTGTCCTGGGTGATTGGGTCGGCCTTGCATACAGTACACAACACCCTTTCGAGGGATATAGTTGACCCTTTTGAGGGATACAGTTGACCCTTTCGAGGGATACAGTTGACCCTTTCGAGGGATA
>BJCM01268925.1:0-19105 GCA_018326385.1 Flaveria bidentis
ATAAAGTTGTTCAATCTTGGGTTCCTATTACACCTAGTTAATTGGTTCATTATTTCATTTTAGGAGTCATCCACTAAGATTGTAAACAGCTTGTGGCATGTAGATAGTGGTTTCTCCAAACATATGATAGGCCTGAAAGACTTGCTGACCAATTATCGGATTATTGATGGAGGATATGTTGCTTTTGCTGGTGACAAAAAGGGTGGAAAGATGATTGGGCAAGGAGAAGTTACCAATGGTTCTTTAACCTTGGAAAAAGTCAACAATGTTCCTGAACTGACATTTAATCTTCTAAGTGTTTCTCAAATCTGTGATAAAGACATTCCAGTTTTGTTTAAATTTGATGAATGTCTATTTTTAAAATTAGAGATTGATATTCCAGATGATTTGATTCTTATGCGTACTCCAAGAAAACATGACACTTATCTTCTTGATATGAACTCCAGCGAGTCAAAGTCTACTGCAACTTGTCTTCTTTCTAAAGCTTCAACCTTTGAGTCTCTTTTATGGCATCGTCGATTAGGATATGTTAATTTTAAAATAATAAAAAAATTAGTAAAAAACAATCTCGTTAGAGGACTCCCTTCAAAAGATTTTTCTGTTAACGAAAAATGTATGGCATGTGCCAAGGGCAAACAACACAAGAAACCACATAAGCCCAAACTTAAAAATAGCATAACTTGTCCTCTCGAGTTGTTACATATTGATTTGTTTGGCCTAATTAGCATTAAATCTATTGCTAAAAAAATCATTTTGCCTTGTTCTTATAGAAGATTTCTCCAAAGATTTCTTGCACACAAAGGAGAGGTTGCTAAAGAATTGCAGAAATTAATTCTTTCTATCGAAACAATCAGCAAGAGAAAGGTTATGGGTCTGAGAAGTGACAACAACACTGAATTCAAAAATCAGATTCTTGATTCATTCTGTGCTCAAAAGGGGATTGTGAGACAATTTAGTGTTGCAAGGACACCTCAACAGAATGGTGTAGCCAAACGAAAGAATCGCACTCTCATTGAAGCTGCACGTACAATGCTGATAGAATCTTCGTTACCCATTATCTTTTGGGCTGAAGCTGTAAACTGTGCTTGATATGTTCTAAACCGAGTGTTGATTGTGAAGGACAAAATGAAAACTCCTTATGAACTTTTTCATAAGAGGAAACCTCTAATTGACTTCTTTCGGCCATTCGGTTGCTCTTGCACTCTTCTGAATACTCAATCTCAAAAGATAAAGTTCGGTGCCATGTCTAATGAGTGTTACTTTGTTGGTTACTCTTCTCCTCAAAAGGCCTATCGAGTTTATAACAAGAGAGCACGTATCGTTCAAGAGTCGTTCTATGTTGATTGGCAGGAGTCTAACTCTTCTGATGTTCGATCTGAACCAACATGGTTCTTTGACTCCGATACTGTGTTTAATTCTTTCAATCTTCCAGTTTTCGACGATGATGCGTCCACTTCAAATGCTCAAACCAACATTATCTCCTCCATTCCATCACCTGTCCATTACACTCGTTAGCAAATGATGCCATTTCAGCTGATGTTAGTTCCTCTTCTCCATTGCTTGATTTGGCACCAACACCTGATTCTTCTTCACCAACATCTCTTCCCTCATCATCTACATCTATCCCCTTACAACCTATTCCATCTCTCTCTCCCTCATCTAATCCTTCACAATCTAGGAGCGAAACCTCTCCTAACACCGTCCCTTCGGACACTGACTACAAAACTTTGAAAGATCATCCTCTTGATAATGTTATTAGATCTATCACTGATGGTGTTCGGATGCAGAGTCAATCTGGTTTGATTAATATCTGTCTCTTCTCTTGCTTCATCTCTCAAACTGTCCTAAAAATGTGCATGCCGCTCTACTGGATCCATGTTGGGTGGAGTCAATGCAATTGGAACTTCAACAATTCAGAAAGCTTAAAGTTTGGACCTTGGTTGACTTGCCTCCCAACAAATGCCCAATTGGTACAAAATGGGTGTTTAAGAACAAACCGGATGATCGTGGTGTGGTGGTGCATAACAAGTCTGGACTTGTTGTGCAAGGTTTTGCTCAAGAAGAAGGGATTGACTATATTGAAGTCTTCACTCCAGTCGCCCGTCTTGAAGCAATCAAGATTTTTCTTGCTCACGCTGCTCATAAACAGTTCAAGGTCTATCAGATGGATTTCAAGTGTGCTTTTCTTTACGGAGACATTGATGAGGAGATATATGTGTGTCAACAACCAGGTTTTGAGGATCTTGACTTTCCTGATAAAGTCTTTAAGCTTGACAAGTCTCTGTATGGTCTTCATCAAACACCTAGGATCTGGTATGAGATCCTAACACGGTATCTCTAAAACAATGGTTTCTCTCGTGGTACCATTGATATGACTTTATTAAAAAAGGAAGTGAATGGTGAAATGCTTTTTGTCCAAGTTTATGTTGACGATATTATTTTTGGATCTACCAATTCACTATTATCTCGAGAGTTCGAAGAAGTGATGTGTTAACGGTTTGAAATGAGTATGATGGGAGAAATGTGCTTCTTTCTTGGTTTACAAGTTAAACAAAAGCTAGTCGGAATTCTTATTCATCAGGAGAAGTATATTAAAGAAATCTTGAAGAAATTCAAGATGGACGATGCCTCTCATGAAATGACTCCTTTTACTGTTTAGACTTGTCTCACTCCTGATGTGAATGGAAAACTAGTTGATCCTCATCTCTATGGATCTATGATCGGTTCCCTCATGTATCTTACAGCAAGTCGTCCTGATATCACTTTTGTTGTACGATACTGTGCTCGATATCAATCGGCCCCAAAAGAGTTACATGAGAAAGTTGTCAAGAGAATATTTCGTTATCTCAAAGGCTCATCCCGTTTAGGTCTATGGTATCCATATGGAGGGAATTTTGATTTACATGCTTATTCTGACAGTGATTCTAATGGTTGCAGGTTAAACAAAAATTCGGTGTCCGGAGGGTGTCAATACCTGGGAAATTCTCTGGTGTAACAGAGCAAGAAACAGACCATAGTCTCTCTTCCTACAGGAGAAGCAGAATATATTGCTGCCTCTAGCTGTTGTTCCCAAGTTCTTTGGATACAACACCAAATGATTGACTACGGAATTAACTTCCTCCACACGCCGTTGTTTTGCGACAACGAAGTAGCCATTGGGATTTCAAAAAATCCTATTCATCATTCCCGAACCAAGCACATCGAAACACGGATTCATGCAATTCGTGATGCTCAAGAAAAGGGTTTTATCGATATTATACCCATTGACACAAAAAATCAGAAGGCAAATCTTTTCACAAAAACTTTTGATAAAGCTTGTTTTTATGAATTGATCTCTATGCTCGGATTAATATCCTTTTAAACCTCTATTTAAAAAAATAAAAATAAAAATTATAACTATAATAATAATAATAATAATAATTATCATTATCACCTTATTAACTTTTATATTCTAAAATAAAATTTTGGGGAGCCTTACAATAATCTGGGTGTTAATATTGAAATGACGAGAAATGATTTTATATCCTCTGGATATGTTAATTTTTGCATGATTGGTACTTAAAATGAGAAATGATAGTAATTGATGCTGTTATTTATTTCACATCATATTTAAAAAAAACGGAGCACATATAATGCTCAAACAAACAGATTCTGTAACGATATGCTTGATAGACTCAGCCTGACAAATAAAGTAAGCAACAACATTTTGATTTACATTAAAATATATGCATAAGGATGTCTGGATTTACGCGATCATTTTGGCCTGCACGAAAACTGACTCCCGACAAAAATCGGATTGAGAATTTATCTTTCTCACCCCATGATACAATTCATATAAGCCCTATCCATGAGTGATGTTGGTGTATTTATATGTCTTGTGTTTGTGCTAATCTCCTCTGCTGTACAGTGGTACTGACCTAGAGTGATGATCTCCTCTGCTGTATGGTGGTACTGACCTGGAGCTCTCATCGGTACATGATTAAATGGTCATCTCCTTTGTTATACGTGAGTATAAACCTGGAGCTCTCACCTATTTGATCTAATTTGTATCACATCATCTAAATGATGATTTCATATCTAAATGCAATATTTTGATAATACTCACTTGCACACTAATGCACAAACCTTGCTCTGTAAAGATCGTACCAAAATTCAAGAAATCCTGAGGTTGGGTGAGGGTTTTTGCCAAATGATTGTGGGGTCCCAACATTCTAAAGCAACTAATCGAACCTTAACAAATAATATGCTATCTGTTGAAAAAGATAAGGCTTGGGTTTAAGTGGACAAACATATCAGCAATCGTTATTGATCTGTTTAAGAATTTCAAAATTCATTCAAAGAATGTGATTAGATTCAGTTATCAGTGTGATCTCATTGCCAATCGATGATCTAATGCATCTTTGTGCTATATTTATCTTGAGGATGTGATCTCCTATCAATTTTGAGCTCTGTTATGTTTGCATATCTTAAAAGAAAAAGTGCAGCGAAACTATAATTTCGCTATTTGTTTCGCTAAACGAAATTACAATTTCACTTAACATTTTCATTATAAGTGAAGTCATTCTGATCTAAATTTCGTCTGTCGAAATTGTAACTTCGTCTGGCGAAACTATAGTTTCGCAGCATGCGAAACTATTTGCTATATATGTCCTTCTGCGAAATTATATCCTTACACTTTCGCATTTTCACATTTTCCTCTTTCTTAGGGCTTTACCGTGGTTGTTTCATTGATTTAGTGATTTTAGGTTGTTGCTTATGTGAATTGGTTGTATTCGGTTTGCATGTGAGTTTCGAAATCTAGACACTCTTTTAATCTTGTTAATAATAACACATTCTCTGTTTATTTGGTTGTGCTTCTTCGGTGTTTTTGCTGTTCATCCAGCGAAACTTTCGATTATCCAGCAAAACTGAACGAAAGTTCTTTAGATTTCAGCGAACTGTGAGGTTATTCTGTCCAAGCGAATCTAACTGTTTCGCTGACCAAGCTTCAGTTTCACCGGATATGGACATTTGCTCGTACAGTTTCGCCCGATCGAAACCAACTTTCCTGTTTAGCGAAATTGACATTTTTAGCTCGCGAAACTACACTTTCGCCCTCCGAATCTGTCTGCGAAACTATTCTTTCGGCAAGCAAATTTTTTTCTTTAATTTAATTTTCTTTAATTTTTTAAATTTAATTTTCCTTTATTCTTTCTTAATTCCTTGAATTCTTATTCAACTTATTTGGTCTCTTTCTTAGGATCAAATGGCTAACTTAAACTTTGATGAGCGGAATAATATCACTGCTATTCTGGATGATACACATCCTGAGGCTGCTGGGTTCAGAGACTATATATTAGATGGCTTCAAAGATCACCCATAACTTATGCCATATTTCATTAGACCACCATTTATGATCTTCATATCAGAGATTTCTGGAGATCTGCTAAGTACGATACACGAGGAAATTCACAAAGAATTACTGCTAAGGTCTTAGATCACGAAGTGACCATTACTGCTGAGATTGTTTCTAGGATTTTGAGACTAGAAGAAAATTCTGGAGATGAAATTACTATGTCAGATTCAGAGGTGTTCGAGGCGTTTAGAAGCATGGGATATGAGTGGCCAGCTTTTGGTTCCAAATGTACCAAAACATGGAGAGGTGAAGATGCTGGTACAAATGAACCCCCGCATTTTTGCTGACTGCTATGCAATACGCCACGATTTTAGTGGAAAGATCACCCATCTTTGGGAAAATATGTATCCTCTAGAGAGATGGAGTTATATTAGACGAGTGGATGAATCTGAGAACAAAAGAGGTGAAGAAACCAGAGCACAACGATCTGAAGCAACCAAGAAAAGAAAAAGATATGCTAAGGAGAAAGATTATGATTTTGAGGAAGATATAAATGAAAAAGCTGAAGAGATAAGATTAGATAAGGAAAGAAGATCGGAGAAGAAAGCCGATACTGCAGAAACTAAGAGGCGTACTAAACAGAGACATGAAGGATTCACTGAAAGAAGGGAGGAAAGAGGAAACCTTGATGAAGACATGATTCGTAATCTTAATACTTCTTTGGCAAACAAACTGAGCATGATCAAGACTAAACTTACCAATCAAGAGATTCGAGAAAAGCAAAAAGATAAGGTGATAGAGGGCATGAAGAAGATGCTTGTTGATCAAAACTGCCTACTGAAGAAGTTATTTGAGAAGATTGCACATCTGAAAGCTGCAGTCGGCCTGCCTGATCAACTAACTCCATCTGAGTTAGAAGATCTGACTGACACTTCAAAGTATCCATTTCTGAATGTGGGTACTTCATCCAAGGCAAGGAGGGCACATCTGGTGCAACAACTACTGATGCTGGAGATTGTGAAGCTAGAGTTGAGGATGTTGGAAGAGAGAATGAACGAAGAAATTTTTGAGGCTGGATTTGTTGAATTGGGTCTTGATGTTGAGAAGGATTTAGTTGGAGAAGAAGTATTAAAAGAGAAGTCAGTGGAAAGAGATGTTGAAAAAGGGAATGGGTTGATTGATGAAGAAGAGGATAATAAACAGCTCATAGACTATGATTCTGAACCGAAGTTCTGTGAAGTTGATGAGAGACCATTGATCTATATGACAAAGAAAGGGGAGGATGTTGAATATGTGTTTGAGATGGATAGAGCCGAATGGTTTGTAAAGGAGAAGGAACTAGAAGAAATCACTCCCCTATTCCAACATATGGGAGGGTTGAGTAAATAGGAGGCTGACAAGAAGATTATAAGCTGGTCCTATAATCCCGGCCTAAAAATGTTCATGATAAAGACAAGGGGAGGTAATATTAGCTACTTGCACAAGAGGAAGGCTTTTAAGTCCTTGCCTAAATGGGATCTTAGGCGTTCAGCAGCTCTACCACTTCTAAATGCACATTTGAGCGAGAGAGCCACACTTCTAATGAAAGAAATACAGAACGGGCTTAATGAAAACTTCAAATCGTTTGGTTACATGAAGGCAGAATGGAGAAGGTCAAAGAAAGACAAGGACTGGGAAATGGGAAAGGGACGAATTGTTCTGAGAATTAAACCGCCAAAGACAGTTAACAGGGTGAGATTATCTGATCCCCTTCCCTAACAGCTACAGGGTTTCAAGAAATGGTTTTATGATAATAACACTGGGGAAGCTGTGATTAGGGTGAAGAATGGCAAAGAATTTAAAGTTTTTGATCCTATGGAGTTGTTTAGTTTATGCGACGAAGATTTATTAGTGTTATGTGAGAATCACATAAAGGCTGGGGCTGGGGAAGAGACTCGGAAAGAAGCTAGACTCTATATGAATGTAGCCAACAAGATCAGAGGGGTGAGGGCAGAGGTGAAGAAATTAGCCGAGAGGGTAAGGGCTCAAGATGACCTTAACATGGATATTCAAGATTTGGCCAAGCAGTTTGAGAGGGCTAGTGCTCATCCCGACGGAGCTAGTGATGCAGGAGGAAACTGTAAAGAATCATGTGCTGAAGCTTCAGAGGGAGCTATTGCAGGAGATGCTAAAGATTAATCTAAAGCAACAAAGGTCACTAATGCTGAAGAGACTAATCAAGCCGAGTGAAGATGGTGAGTTCCAACCTAGGGGGAGTATTGAAGATCATGTATAGGTTGGACTCACCTTAGTTTAGTTTGTTTACTTTTACATGTAATAGGTCTTTTGTTAGTTTCCTTTTATAAGTACTTAGATTTATGTTTTTTGGCAGTCCAGCGAAACTGTGAGTGAAACTATAAGTTCACTCACAGTTAGCTGTTTTGTTTGCCTGGCGAATCTACTGTTTCGCCTGGCGAAACAATAGTTTCGGCAGTGCAGTTTCGCTGACAGCGAAATTGTCTGCGAAACTATAGACTACTATATATTGTTTTGTTTCTTCTCATTGTAGGTAAACTTGCAAAACCCTAATTGATTATCATTGTTGCAAGTTACCATTTCAAAGTACTTAATACACAAAATTATCCTTGTGCTTTATGTTATTGATTGTCATTGATCATTGTCTTATTATGAATAAGTTCTTATTGTGTTCAATCCTCTTTGTTATTGTTGTTTAGTATATTTGTTGGGTATTGAATGATTCTTAATATCATTTGCACTGTAATATGATCATATGGACCAACAGGTAGGCATTATAAAGACAAACTTCCTAAGGGCTGCCATCCTTAGGTTATTCAATGAAAAGAAAGAGAGGCTGAAGAAACTAGAAGAAAAGATTACTAGTAAAATGCCAAGGACCAGAATATGAGCACAAGACATGCAGCTCAACCATAGAGACCATGAGTCTTTGGCACCTGTACTACACAGATATCCTGAGTGGTTTGCAGAGCCTTCACAATTGAAACTTCAAGAAGGACTAACCATTGTAGAGATGATAAGAGGTATGTCTACTACCAAAGGAAAAACTGATCAGAAGATTATTGCTTGGAAGTATGACAGTGACTGGAACATGTCCATGGTGAAAAGGATTTTAGGGTTGGTGCAGTTCTTCACAGAGTACTCTGCTCTTGTGAACTCCATAGAAATCCATGATCTTAAAGAACTAGCCAATCTAGAGCTGATTAAGCACAAGGCTATGTTCAGGTGATATGAGTTTGAAGACATTTTGAGACTATTTAGAAGAACAGACAACTTCAATTTTCTTAAGGCTATCTGCATAACTTGAGAAGAAAAGTACAAAACCTACAAAAGAAGTTGTGTTTCCTGAGCTAAAGGTGAAACCAACTGAATCTTTGAAAAGAAAGATGGTGGCTTGAAAACATTCCTCCAAACCAATATCCAATGTCCACTATGATGAAAAGACATATGAATTAGTAATTGAAAGAAGATGGGGAGGAAAGGAAGGTGCTTAGATTAGATTGTTCAGTGGATATGAGGTGAGACTGCTAGATGAATCCTATATCCACTACATATACACCAAACACTTTAGAGAGATTACCAATAAGCTAGGAGAAGAAGACATGAACTTCTTCTTAAAGTGCATTAAAATTCTAAAAATGGCATATGATCAAATCACTGCCAAGAGAGAATAGAGGAAGAAGTAGACTCCTCTACAATTGGGGAATATTGTGATGCTAGAGGTAGATGTGGATGGAGCTCTATTGATACATAGAGATGGGTTGTCTAATATGTCTATATGGGAACCCATTTCTCTTAAGAAGTTACCCTTAGAAGCCATCTACACCATGAGCCAAATGAAGATCCATGTGCTGAACAAAGAAAATATGTCTGATAGCAGAACCTCTTATTCCTCCACAAAACCCAACAGAATCTTCCCAACCTCAACCACCATCTAACCCTTGAAGAACATAGGTTGTATAGTCCTTAGGGGGAGTATTGTTGGACCCTAAAAGGCTCATACATGCCAATTCAAGTGGTGGGTTGGGTTGATGGTTGTTTTGCAGGAAATCCCACAAGTCGAAAAATTAAAGCGGATGAAGAATCTGCAAAGAAGACAAGTGCGGCTAACCGCATTTGTATATGTGGAAGACATAGAACAAATGCGCATAAGTGTTTGTTCTTCCGCATTAACAAATGTGGATAGGCGGAAGAAATATTGACAAGTTTTGTACATCTGTATTAACAAATGCGGATCCTCGACAACAAATGCGCATAAGTGTTTGTTCGTCCGCATTTGTCAATGCTGATGACCAAACACTAATGATGAAGACAAAGAAGAAATGCTGATCAAGATCAATACATCCGCATTAGTCAATGCAGATGAACAAAGAAATGTTGATGAAGACTTAGACTAGTTCTATGATGTATAGGTCAGGGGTAGTTTAGTCATTTTGTAAAAGGCATCTTGTCAGCCTATAAATAAAATAGAAAACCTCGTATGTGAGGTGACTGTTGATAGACATCATAGACAATCAGAATATTTTGTTTAGTCTTATGTTCTCAAGGTGTATTGTTACTGTTTAATGCTCAAAAACCCAATCATTCATTGTAACCTATCACCTTCATTAATACAAAGTGCATTTATGTGTATTTCTTGCATTCAATGTTTCTTGATTGTTTGATTCTGCCATGCAATCATTAACTTAATCATCATATTTGATCCTTGTGAGAATATTAATCTCACACCCTAGTCAACTTCAATCACTTCCTTCTTTACGGGACCAAAGTACTTCCTTTTCTTTGAATATTGAATAATAGGCATTGAAGCTTCAACAAATTCTTTTGTTGGTTTTGTAGCACAAGCATTAGTTTCAATATCCTTCATTTTCTTTTTCAATCTTTTAATCTCCTAATCCTTCCTTTTCAGCTGATCAAGTTGTTCATAAATCCTTAAGTGTTCATTCCTAATATCTGAATGTATCACCTCATCATCTCCTTCTTTTTCTACTCTAGCCAAGTTCCAAGAATCAATAATGTGTGATTGATGTATCACCGGCTCCGCTGATAAGGCATAAAAGAGCCTACATCTTCTTATATAGCAGATGATGTCTCGATATCCTTCTAATGCAAGGTCGTCAGGATTTAAGAATGCGCACACATTGTGGTCCCTTGCAAATCGCTAACTGATCTTTAACACAGTGATCGGAGATCACTATTATATGTTTGTTTGATGGTTTGGCTCATTAATTTTGAATGTTTATGAAAGAGGGAAGCAAACTTAATGTTAGGTCTACTAGCAGTTAAATACATAAGTGATCCTATCATTGTTCTATATAATCTTTAATCAACAGATTTTCCTGTAGGATCAGGTACAATTTTATCAATTGTTGAGGCTGGTGTTTTGCATGAAGATGTAACAACTAGGTTGTACATCTTCAGTATCTGATGTATATACTTCTCTTGATTGATGAAAATGCCATCTGTCTTCTGATGAATTTGTAGACCAAGGAAGAAAGTTAATTCTCCCATCGAACTCATCTGAAACTTAGATTTCATCAACACTTCAAAGCTTACACATAACTTCTTGTTAGTTGAGCCAAATATAATGTCATCAATATAAATTTGAACAACTAAGAGATCTTGATTTTTTTGTTTGAGAAAGAGAGTTTGATCAATGGTTCCCTTTTGTATCCATGCTTGAGCAAGAAAGAAGATAACGTTTCATACCACTTTCTTGGTGCTTGATGAAGACCATACAAAGCTTTGTCAAGCTTATATACCCTATGTGGGTAATGGGGATCTTCAAATCTAGGAGGTTGTGATACATAGACTTCTTCATCAATTTTCCCATACAAGAAAGCACATTTGACATCCATTTGATACATAGTGAACTTTTTTAAATGATGCATATGCTAGGAATACTCTTATGGTTTCAATTCTTGCAACTGGTGCAAAAACTTCAACTTAGTCTATTCCTTCTTCTTATGTGTAACCTTGTGCACTCAACCTTGCTTTGTTTCACACAATAATACCTCTGTCGTCTAGTTTATTTTTGAAGATCCATCTTGTTCCAATTAGATGTTGGCCTTCTGGTAAATCAACTAGATTCCCGACTTCCTGTTTTCTGAATTATTGAAGCTCTTCTTGCATAGCTTCAATCCAGCTATTGTCCTTTAGAGCAACTATGATGTTTGGAGGAATTACTTGTGAAAGAAAACAAGTGAAAAGACGGATGTTTGCAGCTCCATCTTGACTTCTTGTTGTTCTTTTATTTGGATCACCAATAATTTTGTGCATTGGATGTGTCTTATGAATTCTTGTTGATGGAGTAGATTCAACTGGAATACATGATTCCAAGTTAGTCATATTCATTTATGCAGATGGCTTCAATCTAGCCGATGAATTTAGGAAGTTATCAAAGTGTTCCTCTTGTTCAACATTGAGTATGGAATGATCTTCTTGAGTCTGATCATCAGGAGCATCATTAATATCTTCCACAGGAACTTATCCGGAAGCAATTTATTCTTCCATAGGAGTTAAAGGAACTTCTACAGATGATGTACATGGATTTGCTGAATCATCTCCAATGTTTGTTGTATCTTCTTGAAAACATAGAACACCCGTTGAGACAGTATTCATATCTCCGGATACAGGACACACATATGCGGATGCAGAGGTAGCAGCTGCGGATGAAGTGTTTTCATCTGAAGATGTAGGTCCATGAGGCTGGACTTGTGCAACATCATTGTTGTTTTTTGTTGTTTCTTGTACCATGATACTTGATGAGTGTTTTCTTGGAGGATCGGCAAATAGTGATACTTCATTCATATTGGGGGGAACAAATGGATAGCATGTATCATCAGATCCTACATTATTCAAATAACCTGAGTTAAATGAATCTGTTAGAGCATTTATATCAATCAACCATGATGATCCTTTTATAGATATAGGAAATAAGGATTCATCAAATGATGCATTGGGAGTTTCTTCCACAATGTTATGTTATGGAATGTAAATCGTATAAGATTTAGATGTTGAAAAATATCCAACAAAGAAACCATCATAGGCTTTTTCTGAAAATTTTCCCAATTGTTCTTTTGTGTTTAAAACATATACATGACACCCAAAAGATCTAAGATATCCTATATAAGGTTTTCTTTTGAATTAAAGCTCATAAGGTGTTTTATTATGCTCTTTGACAATTAATGTCCAATTTTGAACATTGCGTGTTGTGTTCACAGCTTCAGCTCAAAAGGTGATTGGCGGATATGTATCAGCTAGCATTGTTCTTGCTGCTTCAATGAGATTTCTATTTCTTCTTTCAGCAACTCCATTATGTTGTGGAGTTCTTGGTACACTAAACTGCCTTGCAATGCCTTTATTCCTGCAAAATGAATCTAAGTCAGCATTAACAAATTCAATCCCATTGTCACTCCTGAAAATTTGAACTTTTAATTTAAGTTCATTCTCAATCTTGATGAAAAAGTCCATTAATGTTTCTGATGTTTCACTCTTTTTTTTTAAAAAAAAAGACCCATTTGAATCTAGTGAAATCATCCACTATCACTAAACAATATTGCCTTTTTCCAATGCTCATCACATTGGTTGGACCAAACAGATCCATGTGAAGCAATTTGAGTGTGTAGTGTTTGTATTGATAATTTGGATTCATGAGACACTCTATGTTGTTTTCCTTTATAACATGAAGGGCAATGGTTTGAACAATAAAATTCTTTCTTTGGCAACCCAATGACTAGGTCATTTCTCCAATTTATTCATGTTCTTCATGTAGGAATGAACAAGCCTTCTATGCCATAATTGAGATTCCTCTTCTGATGATTTAGATAGCAAGCATGTATCATGGTTTGTGAGTGTAGTATTGTTCATATCCAAAACATAGGTGTTTCTTCTTCTTGATGCTTTAAAAAGGATCCATTCTTCTAGAACTAAAAAACCTAGCTTAAGAATGTAACAATTAGTGTTATCAACCAATGTGGTATAATTTTGATCACAAATTTGAGACACGTTTAATAAATTATACTGTAGATTTTCACAATAATTTACTTTCTCAATTTTGAGCACACCATTAGTTACCATTCCTTAACCTACTATTTTACCTCCCTTCTTATCACCACCAAATGCCACATATGAGGCATTTTTATGCTTGAAGTCATGGAGAAGAGAACAGTTTCTGTCATATGACTGGAACAACCACTGTCAACATGCCACTTGTTGTGAGCACTCCATGATTGTTCTTGCACACATAAAGAAATCAATAAGTTAGTAATTATTGTTGATAGGAGGTGCAATAGCATTATATCCCAAACCATACCTGTTCTTTGATTCAATATGAGAATTTAATAATTTCTCATATTGCTGAGATGAAAGTTCAAACTTCTGAAGTTTCAGTTTAGTTGATGCATCATCAGCCATGGATTTGGTTAAGGAAGTGGTCAGATGCTCAACTTGGGCTTTTAGGCAATAAATTTCTGAAACAAGTTTATCTAAATCCATTTGTAAAGAGTTAATTTTGATTTGATATAATTTATGTTCTCTTACATGTTATTCATTCAAAATCATTGTTTCTTTAACTTTATCAGCTAGTTGTTGAGCATGGACTATATATCTTTCAACTTCCTCAACACAGTTTGATGAACATAACCTATCTCTTACCTCTCGAGCCATGGGTGGAACTTTGTTTTCCATGTGAGACATTGATGCTTGATTTTCTTCCAAGACTTCCTTCTCATACATACTCCAGTCACAGGTTCCATCTTAAAGAATGATCAGCCTAGTTTCTTTAGAGTTACTTGTTCCTGCTGATGTATTTGTGGCGGGTGGGGATAAGTTGGTCAATTGTGGTTGTCTAAAAGATCTTTGAGATAATGATGGTTGTTGAGACTGATGTTGCTGTTGTTGTGCCAAGTTAATTTTTGATTGTTGATTACATTCTCTAGAGAAATGTCCATAGAGATTTCATTTGAAACATCGTACCTTTTACTTATCCACACCACTCTTTGATGATTTGCTTACTGCAACCAAGTTTTTATTTCTCCTAAGATATTGTTTAGCTCTATAAGCAATCATTGCCATTTGCCATTGTAGATCCATCTCTTCTAGTACATCTGGATGTAGTTGTTCCAAGTCTTTGTTAGGATCGTGTATTGAACGAAATACTAACTGATTAACGTGTATACCGAATCAAATAGTGTGGAATCCTATTTGATTGGCGATTCAATCAGTGAGAACGCACGTAGAAAAAGTTATGTATTGAATCTAAACGTTAAGAA
The DNA here is from genome assembly GCA_018326385.1 of Flaveria bidentis. NCBI lineage: Eukaryota > Viridiplantae > Streptophyta > Magnoliopsida > Asterales > Asteraceae > Flaveria > Flaveria bidentis. The sequence goes on from BJCM01268925.1 coordinate 14,623, forward strand.
CGATTAGGAATCGATCTACTGCGATCTATGAACTTGGAACAGGTTCTTAGAGGTCTCTGGACGGCTAGGGTACGTGCGATTGAGCCATGCGGTTGATCCATTCGTACGACTGAGTGTTCAGTCGTGCGATTGAGCCAATCTCATGTTATAATCAAGGTACACATGTATCAACAGTCTTGCTAGCAAATGTTGGCAGATGTTAAGGAGCTTCCCATGTAAGCTTGAAAACTTGAACTGAATGCTACAAAGGCTGCTTTTTGTTCTTCCGAGTCCAGAACAATAGTGATGGGCTTAGTTTGGTTGATATTTGATGAAGACTTTGTTGTAGATTTTTCTCTTCTATCATCAGATCTTCTTTTTTCTTTTTCTGACTTACTTTGAGAAGATTTCTTTGAAGGTTTTGATGCATAGAAACTTACTTTCACTTCATCTTCACTCAATGTACAAGAGTTGTTACTATCAGTATTGGAAATATAGGCACTTCCGACACTTTTTATTTCTTTAAAATGATAGGGTGAGATATGTGTTCTCACACTCTTGTTTCTTGATTTTTCATCCATTTCAAGAGCCTCAACTTTAGATACCAATGTATCTAAACCAGTTGCTTTGAGGTCAATGGTGTTCTTGAACATGGACAACGTTTGCTTCCAACTTTGGCAAAGTATGGAGCATCTTTTTGTTTAATTTCTCATTTGTATATTTCAACTCCAAGATATTCATCTTTCTTAAAAGTTGCATAAACCTATGGAGTTGTTGAGGAATCGATTCATCCTTAATAGGATGAAATGTTTCATATTGTGAATGAATAATGTCTCTCCTAATGCTTCTGATTTCATCACTCCCTTCACAAAGTGTATGCAGAATTTTCCACAAGGAGTTTGTTGTTTTATAATTTTCACATCTGAGTAATATTTCTTCAGGTAAAGCCATACTAAGCAAGTTGTATGCTTTGATATCAACTTTCACCTTCTTAATATCATCATGTGACAAATCCTTTGTACTTATGGGTTGATTGTTGTCATTGTAATCCGGTCCAAGAGTGGGTGGAATATAAGGACCTTCAGATATTGAAACCCATAAGTCAGAGTCTGTATAATTCGCATGATTCCTGAACTTGATTTTACAGGATTTAAAATCTGAATTAGTTTCCAACTTTGGAGGTTGGTAGGATGATCCACCAAAGTTACTTGTGTTTAGTTAAAGTCTAAGTTTTAACAATTATAGAGTATCGTTTGAGTAATGAATTAACTAGTGACAAAACTTAACAAAAATTAAGCCATTGATGTCACGAATTAGTCAATCCTTTTAATGATAATTAAATTATCAAATCAAGGATTTTGTTAATGAATTAGTTCAAAAAGTCTTGAATAGTTGAGGAATGTCAATCAATAACCCAGATCTCTTATTCAAATGATTTGAATATTGATCTAAGTTAATAAAGCAATGGAATAGTACTCGCTGAAGGACAATTCATTGTTTTAGTGTTCACACAAAAACGATTTGCTTTTAAAATAAACAGTCGATCTAATCAGCAAGACTAACAATCTAATTAAAAACAAGAAAACAATTAAACACTTTTAACACTGATAGATCAATCGATCTAAATTCATGAGCACTTGGCTCTGATACCACATGTAAATCCAGGGATCACAATAAGGAATTGTCAGTGTTAAAGAAAATCACGTTAATGTTTGTGGAATCAACGTTAACCTTGTTTAATTGTTTGATTTGTTGAGTTTGTTGGACCATTATCAAAGTTGTTTAACCATTTAAACATGAAAAACACAGCGGAATTAAACCTTAATATAATGTTTTGTAAACTGAAAATTAAGGCTTATTACTTAGCAACAACAAACCCAAGAACATAGGATCAAATATATGTGAATCAACTAGCTATCAAGAAGAGATAACAACCAAAACAACAACCATGAAACTACCTTTCAGGAGCTGCTGAAAAACGTGAGTTTTGATGAAGATGATGATGTTCTTGAACAGCTAAAACACCAAGGAAAGGTGTCCTCAAGCTTCCATACCCACAAGCATCAAGCAAAGACCTTTCTTGCTAGGATTTGTACACCAAAAACCAAAGAGAAGGCTGCTGAAATCCCCTTCCAGCTGTGAGTTTTTCTTCAAGGTTGAGAGAGTTTTGTTCCTTTGGTCTTTTTGCATGTGAGAAGAGAGAAGGAGGTGGAGTGTGTGTAACTAGTTCATGGAGTGTTGTTTCAAGAAAACAAAAGGGCACCCCCCCCACAAAGGGGCGGCCGAATATATCTTAAAAGATGGGGTTTCCCCCCAAATTTATTCTCCATTTTATGTAAACTAGTTGTTTAATTAGTTATATAATTAACCTTTTAATTATATAACTCATACACACTTTTATTATTTGATGTTATTTAACCAACTTAAACAACATTACAAATAATACCCATGAACAAAATATCTTTATAAGTTGTTCCATCTCATATGCAATTTATTTAGAAAACCTATTTTCTAAATTGGTGTATTTATTTAATTGCATGATCATATCATTAATTAAATATCAATTGGTGTTTGCTAAGCTTGTTATTGGGTATGACCCGAATTGGATCATAACCTACTAACCACATCAATGTTCTATGTGTGTTGGGCATAAAGAAACCAACAGAATCAACTCACTATGATTCTTGATTTGCAAGGGATTGTCAGAAGGTCAGTAAGCTACACTCCCGAAGAAGGAGAAATCATTCATGATCTGACCGACGAGCAACTGACTAAGATGTTTCGTCTAAATCCTGATGAAATTGTCAAAGATTCTCCAGAAGTCGATGTTCTACGTGATGAGGAGCTATAGGATGTCGATGAGATTGAGATTGAGGATGTTACAGCCGAGCATTATCCGGAGTACACTGACCCTGAAGGAAATGTTATCCCCAACTTGGGTGAAACTTTTGGCAGTGCTAATTTTGAGAAGTTGGAGGAGATGGAGAAAGAGAAAGAAAAAGATGAAAGTCAAGCCCAAGCTTCAGATGCTAATTTTGACCTAAAGAAAGTTGAATGGGCCGTTTGTTTTGCTGAAATGAAAGCCCAGCGCGCACCTCCAAAGCAGAATGCCTACACCAAACTGTACAGAGTCAAAAACATCAGAAGGTGTCTGGCAAAATCATTGTGTGGGCGTATCTTGAAGACTTAACTGTCTATGCTGCGAAGAGAGAGAAGGGGATTTAGTACTTCAGATATCCACATGATCCGAAGACTCTTCCTGGTTTTGAGCTCAACTGCCTGGCATGCTTAGATCTTTTGTATGCCAACCCAAGAAAGATATCGGGATGTTTTGAGGCTGCATTGAAGAAAGAATACCATACCAGATGGGTAAACTTCAGACCTCAACAACCTAAGAGGTTTATTCGTAAGTCTGAAGTTGATCCTATATCTGGAAGACCTAAGGTGGTGCTGAAGTGGAGTCCTCCATGCAAAATGTCAAAGATTCCCTTACGGAAAATGCCTCAGGACTTGACTCCACACTTCAAATGGTGGTATTATGATTGGCAAACAGAAGAAGCGGTCATAATTTTGAACAGAGATGGAAAAATAGAAACTATCAGGGTATTTGACCCAATGTGGCTTACCAACTTGTCTGAAGAAGATGTATATACTTTATACAAGTGGCCGTTGTTCTATGACACGCAAGACATTGTACAAGCTCTTCAGTTCCAACATGTTATACGGCTCTGCTTTGCGTTTGAGATACACGCAGGAGTCACAAGAGAAGAGAAGTACAAGAAGTTTTAAGAACATGTGAAGAATGTTAGACAATAGGGTAAACTAGTTCCAAGGGAGAGTTTGTAGATACATGATGTTCCTAGTTTATGTGCTCAAATATAAAAGTCTTTCATTTCTTACACATGTGTAATGTAATTATTCAATGAAATATAATATGTGTTTGATGTTTATTAATGTTTAATTATTTCATATTACTATTATGTTAAGTATAATTCATATGTATGAACTTCATATATAGGTTTGAGGTTGTTGTACATAGTTCTTAGTCAATAATGATTAAGTAATGTGTTTAACCTAGTCAGTGATTATTCATGCTAATGGATCATACTTATGGACCATACGCATGAATATATCATGCTTATGGACTAGTTGCATGACTGAACCAGGAGACTGGATCAGTCGTATGATCGAGACATAAGATTGACTCAATCGCACTACTGAACCTTCAGACGTGGTATGACTCAATCGCATGATTCAGTCGCACGACTGAACCATGCTAATGGTTCAGTCGTATGAATGGAAACTGCAAACCTATAAATACCACTTAATTTATGGAAAAAGATAACACTTGAGAAACCTAGAGAGAGATTACGAATATTCATAAACCCTAGCCGTCCAGAACAACCAATCCAACTTCAAAGTTCAATCTTGATCGATCCCTACTCATTCTTAACGTTTAGTTCATTCTTATATCGATCAGGCTATCGTTCTCACTGATTGGATC
>BJCM01268926.1:0-13438 GCA_018326385.1 Flaveria bidentis
TTCCACAACCGAAAACAAGCAAAACTCAATCAATTTCCATATCAAAAACACCCGATAATGAACTGAAAATTGATTGAAACTAGATATTGAACTAAAACCACCAAAAACTCAACAAATCATGAGCACTAAGGCTCTGATACCATATTGTTGGTCCATTTGATCGTATTACAGTGCAAATGAGATGAAGAATGTTCAATATCAATCATACAAACCATACACAATGAACATAGAAGATTGAATACAATAAGAACTCATTCAACATAAGACAATGAACATCATAACAATCAATAACATTAAGCACAATGATATTTCTGAGTAATAACTACTTTCAAAAGGTAATTTTTCAACAATGATTCACGATTAGGGTTTTGCAAGCTTACCCAACAATGAAAAAGATCAAATCTATATATAGCAGTCTTAGTTTCGCCCGGCAGAAATAGTAGTTTCGCCAAGCTAACTAGTTAGCTGACTGTGAGCGAAATATAGTTTCGCTCAGAGTTTCGCTGGACTGCAAAACTACATAAAACTAAACACATACAAAAGGAAACTAACAAAAGACCTATTATAATAAAAAGTAAATAATCTATACTAAGGTGAGTCCAATGTATACATGATCTTCAATTCTGTCCTAAGAAACCCTAACTTTCTATAAATAGAAACTTTTTATACAAAGACTTTGCAAATCAAAAGCTAGCAAGAAATTAATCTCATGACATTCCTAGTGCATCTCCATAACCTTAGAATTAGTGGCTTAATACTTAAATCTTGATGGTAGGGTGCTCCACTTGAGGCTCTTTCCTGGTACACGAAGAATCCTTTGCTTGAATCCTAATATGAACTGTAGTGTCCCATTTTTATTACTGTTTTTTGGATGAAACATGCTATACTTGAATTGAAACATTTTATGAGATTTTTTATGACACTTTTATGTTGGGGTTAATGTTAGAACCTACGTTTATTTGTATCACGATCATTAATTCTTGTGTGAACCTCTTGTTTTATATGGGTAGATCTACTTGGGGAATCCCCCACACATAGTGCCTTCCATGATGAACGGGAAGGGTACCCCACTGAGATCTTGCGGGGTCGTTTGTGGCATGTGACAATGTAACACCCCGAAAAGTCAATACGAGTCATCAAGGATAATGTGCTTAATTAGTGGGTATTTGATAAAGGAAAGAAATAGGTTATGGGCTTAATTAGGCTTATGGGCAAGAGCCTAAGTGATTAAGGACCCATAATCAGCCCTTTTACACATTTAACTAACCACCATCTCCCACATTTGAACCCTAGCCTCCCAAATTCATAGCAAGAGAAAGTAGAGAGAGAAAGTGAAGAAAACTCAAGATTTGGAGCTTCAAAGGTTAAGAAATTGAAGATTTGGATGTTGGAGCATCAAACCATAAGAAAGGAGCAACAAATCCAGGTAAGAATCAACCTTTAAACCATTCTGTAGATCAAACTCGGATTCTAGGATTTTGGGTATTCAAAAGTTGCAAAGAATCGCATAAGATCACATATTTACCTATGAAAACATGTATAAATCTTAAATATAACCTCATGGATGATAAACTAAAATATTGGACGTAAAAAGTTATGATTTTAGGTTAAAAAAGGGTTGGTTCGTAATTTTTATGCGATATGCGAAACTGCCTATGCATCCGGCCAATTTGTATATTCAAGAAGCGAAACTGTGGGTTTTCGGTGAAACTATAGTTTCCCAGATAATTTCGCAGCCATGGAATTCCTACGAAATTTGGGCGAAACTGCCATGCGAAACTGTTAGCAAAACTGCTTTTCTGGCAGCGAAATTAGTAGCGAATTTAGGCATAAATTAACCCTTTTAAGTGTTAACTTATCTGTAGGCTATGTAGTGTGATCCTAGCCTAGAAAGCTTAGTTTAGAAATTTCGCACGGTATCTAAGTGAGTTCTAGATCCCCTTATTTGTTACTTTTATCATGTTTTAGGGTTATTATGCATACTAAACATACGTTTTAAATGACCGAAATTTTATGAGGTTTTAACAGGAAGATCGATTTTTGTATAAGAAATCTGATATACAAAGTGTAGTAATTAAAAATTTTCACGCTAACCTGGTAGTGCGACCCCAGCCAGGGGCATTGCCCCTTGCACCCCACTAGGGGTTGCTGCCCCTAGGACCCCGCTGTCAAGGTCTGCCGCCGCCTAACCCCTGCTATCCCATGGAGGGTTGGTTATGTTTTATGATGACTAGTACTTGGCATGTTGTGTACTTAATAAGTTAAGTATTATATATTAAAGTAGAATATGATATTATTGAAAAGTGAAACTTAATGAATGTTACCCCTGGGCCTGTTTGATAATGAAAAGTCTTGCAAGCACTATGACAGACTTCACTTACCTGAGTCTGATGTATGATGATTGATTCGTATTCATGATCAGGCTATGTGCCTTGCAGTGTGGATCAATTGTCGGGGGTTAGCTACCATGATGATGTGTATCAACACGGATGGACATTCGTTGTCGATCAACATGGAGCTCTTGCTTTGTGCAATCTCGTTGATGATGAAGTGAAAGATAATGAAAGAATGAAAGATAATGAACATGCTTATTAAGACGCAAATGTTATGTATTATGATGTAGGCATTCTCATTATATGATGGATAAAGTTTATATTTTCTTTTAGTAACTAAAACTAGAGCTCATTCAGCAAAGTTGACTTTTATGAATGATAGTTGGCAGGTAAATTGCTAATGCTGAGGATGGCACCTAGGGGCTACTTGGAAAGCTATGAATGGCATTCTAGGTTGTGAAATATTTTATTGTAACTCAAGAAAAAATACTATGTTTTATCTACAAATGAAGGACAAATGTATGAGTGCTGTATGATTTTCCATGTTTTAAATGAATGTCTAATTATTTCCGATTTGTTGTTTTTTTATTAAAATGATTTATGCTATGATTTACCAACTGTAAGGCTTCCCGAGAATGGGGTCTTACAATTTGGTATCAGAGCCAAAGTTTAAGAGAATTGGGTAAGTAGTTTTAGAAAACCTAAACTTAAACTGAAAATGGGACCGAATGAAGGATAGTGAATACTGAAATGTGTTAGATGCCCTCAGGTAAAATTTTTCAAGTAAAACTGGGATTATGTGCGTGTGCTATGTGTTCTATGTGCTTCTAGATTTGAATACTGAAATGTGTTAGGATAGTGATTACTTTGGACAGGAGGGTAAGGTAAGTAGTTAATCACACTTGGCCACTGTAATTAAGGACTTACTGTCACTATTTTGGTGTTTGAATCTTATAGAGATTAGTTTTTGCTGGTAGCAAATCAGGCAAGGCAAACCGAGGAAGTGCTCGTGGCGGGCATACTACTGAGCCACGTGTAACCCGGAGCAAAGCTAAAGCTCCCGAGACTGTTCACGAGGAGTCAGACCTCCATATCACACGGAGGGTGAGGGATCAACCACCGTCAAATCCATTGTGAAGGAGGCTATCATCGATGAAGTCTACAATGTCATGCAAAATGTCTTACCCTCGTTTGTGACCGAGGTGATCAAAGCAGTCAAGGATGGAGAAAAAGTTGATAACAAAGGGAAGGAAAAATGAGAAGAATTCTGGAAGGTCCATTAGGAGGACGGAGGAATCTGAAGAGGAGCCATCAAACCTAAGGTGGTAGTCAATAATGGCGACAGTGATGAGGAGTCCGAGAGAGAGATGACTAGGGGTGCAACTATGGGGCATTTCAAAGGTGCAAGCCATCGACCTTTGACGGTAACGACAATGCTACTTCTGCTCATCGTTGGGTAAGAGAGATGGAAGTGGTACTGGAAATTAGTGAGTGTCAGGAGGATCAAAGAGTTAAGTTTGCCACTCATTCTTTCGTCGACTCAGCATTGTGTTGGTAGGACAATACTGTCCAGGCTGAAGGAAAGTGATCGATAGCCAAAATGAAGTGGTTTGAGTTAAAGGAGTTTGTGCTGGAGGAGTATCGTCCCATCGGGAATTAGACAAGATTGAGAAGGAGTTCTTGTATTTGGAGGCTTAGAACATGACTCATCAAGAGTATACCTCCAAGTTCAATGAACTTGCAAGACTTGTGCTAGACATGGTGACTCCTTCATCCAAGAAGATCATGAGATACATGCAGGGTTTGCCCATGAATATCAGGAGGCACATGATTGCGGCTAGAAAAAGGCACATTTAGGTCTGTGGTGGATTTAGCTGGGAGGTTGTATGATGAGAGAAATCCAATGCCTATACTAAAGAAGGTGGAGAAATGGAGTGGGAACAAGAATGGAAATGGTAAGAGGTTTGGAGGTGATAACTTCAGGAGTGGAGAGAAGAGAATGAGAGTTGAGGATCAGTCAGGAAGACGAGGAAATACAATTGAATAAGGTTCTTGTAGAAAATGTGGAAAAGTTCATTCGGGGGAGTATAGAGTTAGGACTGGAAAATGTTTTAAATGTGGGGGCAAGGGCCACTATGCTAGGGATTGCAAGGTAGTGAAGTGTTACCTGTGTGGCGAGATGGGACATGTGGAGAGGGATTGTAAGAAAGGAAAATCAGGAGGATTAGGAACGGTTAAAGCTGGAGATAAGGGAAAGGGTGACGGTTCGAAGGCGAAGGCGAGGGCATTTAACATAACCCCGTGAGGAGGCCATGGCAGATCCATAAGTAGTTTCAGGTATGTTTCTAGTAGACCATGAATATGCTTCTGTGCTCTTTGATTCTGGTTCTAGTAGGAGTTTTATGTCTGCTGCCTTTTGTCATTTGTTGCATGATAAGAGTAGAAAGTTAGATGAGCCTTTCTATGTAGAAGCAGCCATTTCTAAGTCCACTAAGGTAACTGATGTGGTTGAGTATTGCCTGATTGAGTTAGAAGATTGTAAGTTCCCTGCTAGGTTGCATGTTATGGCCTTAGGAGGTTTTGATGTGGTGTTAGGCATGGATTTGTTAGCTAGCTATGAAGCCAATATAGTATGTAGCAAGAAGATATTCGCCAAATAGCGCCTGATGGTAGATCTGTTACGGTTCATGGGGATAAGGTCTGTTGTGTACTGAAGGTCATGTCGATGGTCACAGCTAAAGAGTACTTGAGATGTGGGTGTAGCGCTTACTTGGCCTATGTAAAAGATGTGGATGCGCCAGAGCTAGAAGTAAAGAAGGTTATATCAATGCATAAGGGGAAGTGGGAAACCAAAAAGTGAAATTTGATAAAGGAAACTATGTTCAACAACTTCAAAATAATTTACTTTCTGTATCCTAGATTTGTGACAAAGGATTCTAGGTAGTCTTTGACAACAAGAAGTGCTATGTGTTAAAGAAGGAGTATGTAATACCGGAGGATCAAGTCTTAATGTCAACTTCAAGATATAATGATTTATATGTCTTGGACCTATCAAAGGCCTCCACAACCGATCATCAAGTACAATACTTCTTGTCAAAGGCAACTGAGAAAGACTCCATCTCCTGGCATAGGAGAATGGGAGACATTAATCCACGAAAAATGAATCACTTGATCCAGAATGACCTAGTGCGTGGAGTAAATGTTAAGAATTCCAATTACGAGATTTTTGTGTCGCATGTAAGAAAGGCAAACAGACAAAGAAGTCTCATAAGGCAAAGCAAGTTCACTCAATTGACCTGCCTCTTGAGCTTCTTCACATGGATCTGTTTGGCCCAGTTAGTACGAAGAGCATTGCGGCGATTTGTACTACTATGTAGTTACGGATGATTACTTAAGATTTTCTTGGGTGATGTTTCTGAAATCCAAATCAGATACATTTGAATCATTCAAAGAGCTGGTAACTACATTGGAGTCACTCTACAAGCTTAAGGTATGGCAAGTTTGCTCATACAATGATACCGAGTTCAAGAACTAGTGGGTGGAGGAATACTGCAAAGAAAAAGGAATTGTGCACCAGTTCATCTGCCTACACTCCTCAAATGAACGGGGTTGCTAAGAGAAAGAATCAAAGCTTGATAGAGACAGCCAAGACGATGCTAGCAGACTCGAAACTGCCTATCCAATTTTGGAACAAGGCAGTAGCTAACGCATGTTATACCCTCAATCAAGTCTTAGTGGCCAAACATCAAGGTAAAACGTGCTATGAGTTGCTCCAATGACGTAAACCAAATCTGGAGTACCTCGAGCCATTTTGTGCACCATGTACGCTGCTGAAGAAAACTCAGTCAGGGAAGTTCAGCGAGAAGGCCGAAGAAGGAATTTTCTTAGGCTACAACATACCGAATAAGAGAATTACAACAACTCAAGGGGTCAAGAATATGTTTGGTGCAATGTTGATGTACAGAGATACACCACCCCTCTTGCTGGAAAAGGACCCTCATTCTTTTTCGACTATGATGGATTCTTTAAGTCCTTCAACATCCCTCTCTCCCCTCCTAAGGATGAGTTATCGACTAGAATGATGTACGAAGTGTTAACTACACCATCACTGGACCCGACTACCTCAGTGTCACAAGGTGAGTCTTCTAGTTCTTCAGGGAGAGCACTTGAGGTAAGTGACTCCTCCTCTGATGATGAAGACGTGGCAAATGAACAGGTGGATCAGGAGGAATAGGTTCCTACTACTACAAGTACACAAGTATCAGATGTTGATGCCTCTAACACTTCAGAACCTCACACTCCCACTGCCTCAGATACTAAACCTAGTGTTCACAATCTAGATAATAAGGTAGTTGTTTCCCCTACTCCTGGATCACGACTAAATGTTTATCATCCTTTGGATAATGTCATTGGAGATGTTTGATTAGAAGTACAGACAAGAAATCAGCTATACTCAGCTGATTATTCCTTAGTGATGAAAAAGGGATATCTTCATGATGGTGCTTATCAATGTTTTGTGTCTCAATTTGAGCCAAAATATGTTAGTAAAGCCCTAAACGACGAGGCATGGGTGAGTGCAATGCAAGAAGAACTTCTTCAATTCAAGAAGTCAGGAGTATGGACACTGGTGGATACACCTAAATATGCTAAGGTCATTGGCACCAAATGGGTCTTGAAGTGCAAGAAAGATGACCAAGGGGTCATAATAAGAAACAACGCTCAACTTGTAGTCCAAGGATTTTGACAAGTCGAAGGTATTGATTACAATGAAGTGTTTGCACTTTTGGCAAGAATGGAAGCAATCCGTATCTTCCTAGCCGATGCATCTTACATCAGACCAAGTATGTTGGCGATATTCTCATTCGGTTCGATATGGAGAATGCTTCGGCAGCTGGGACTCCACTGGCTACAAACTATGATGTGGCACTCAACAAAAATGGTGATCTGGTGGATGCCACCATGTACCGAGGAATGATCGGATCCATCATGTACCTCACTGCCTCACGACCTGATATCATGTACGCGACGTGTCTCTGCTCTAGATATCAGGCGAAACCGAAGTCAACCATCTCATAGGAGTCAAAAGGATATTTCGTTATCTGAGGGTACTCCAACACTTGGGTTGTGGTATCCTCATGACGTTGACTTTGAGCTTACAGGGTATAGCGATTCGGATTATGGCGGCTACAAAATGAACTATAAGTCAACTTTAGCAGGATGTCAATTCTTTGGGAGAAGATTAGTCACGTGGCAGTGTAAGAAGCAAACATCGGTTGCTCTGTCAACCTGTGAAGCTAAATACGTTGCTGCTGCAAGCTGTTGTTCACAAATCATCTGGATTCAACAACAAATGCGGGACTACGGTTTGAAATTCTCTAACACTCTTATATTTGTTGATAATTCTGTTGCTATAGCCGTAACTAAAAATCCTGTCCAACATCCTAAGACCAAACACATCGGAATTAAATATCACTTTATACGTGATTGTTTTGAAAAGAATTTAATCGATGTTGTTAAAATTAATACGAGCTTTAACGCGCTGACCTCTACACAAAAGTTTTTGATAAACCAAGATTTTTTTTATCTGTTAGAGGTCAACGGCGTAAAAAAGAAATGTGAAGTAATTCCAGAAGATGACAGTACCTAGTCCGACAAGTAGAGTCAATTTTTTTTATTTTATTTTTTATTTTATTTTATTTTATTTTTTATGTTTTCGCCTATTAAAATTCTAAATGCAAAAAAAATTTAAATTTTAGAATTTTAAGGGGAGAATAGGTTAACTTAGTAGTTTTATTTAATTACTTAAAAATCAAGGGAGGAGGACAGCTTAGCTAAAAGAAAAAAATCAAATCTGTGATACTGATTCAACGAATTTGAAAAATGATAATACACAGGGAACAGATTAATTTGGGACTTAAAAAGGTTTAACTACTCATGATGCAAAAATCAAAGTTAAATCCGAAAAGTCAAAGCAAAATAAAAGGAAAAATGATAGTTAAATTAGTACGTTGCTATGGTAACATAGAGAAAGTAGACGTAGAAGTTGTTAGCGCATTAGATGATGTGTCGGTAGATTCAACACAATAAATAAGTAGACCTCATTGGTGATTTCAAGCTCAAACTAAGTTGTTCAACAAGCTGTGGGTTCCCATCTTATCACTGGTTAACACAATCAACGAATTTCCAATAAGGGGTGACGAGCAAAATAAATGCCACAAATGTGTGCAAATGACCATAAAATATGAGCAAAGCACTTGAAAAAAATGCATAAAGAAATCAAGCTAATAACCTATGTTGTTGGTGCGAAATGTGCAAAAAGAAATTAATTGCTCAAACAAGAAGATAGGTTGTGTGCCTCTCTGCTGTGCGATGGCACTGACCTGAGGATAAACATAACCTAAATATTCTAGAATTCATTGTTGTTTGCGCCTCTCTGATGTGCGGTGGCACTGACCTAGGCTTAGCATCTCTTTGAAAGCTCTTAGAATAGTTTCTTTTTGTAATATACCCGTAGACCGCTCAAAAATCTCCTGAGGAACGTTGATTACCGTATAAGCGTGGGATCAACAAATGCTTGTTGAAATAATTAAACCATAATAATCACCAATGTGTGTCAAAAATCTGTGTATGGATTTAAGAGAACAAGTATACTGACAATCATCATGACCTGCAACTCTTGACAGTCTAAATCATTGTGTGCATCTTGTAGCTATAGTATGATTTCCTAAAATTGTTGTTGTCTATCAGTGAAAACAAGGATCAAGCATCAGAATTGTTTATTAAAGTGTCCGAAGTAAGTCTGATATACCTATATGATTCCAAAATGAATCGTACCAGAATGATAAACTAGAATTGAAGCTGTGTTGTTCAGGAAGTTAAATCAATTAGAATTCTTCTAATAGGTTGTATTTCATCTCTAATCAAAAATTCAAAAACATGTCTTGTTATTGTTCTTAATTTCAAAGTTTTTCTGTTTAATTTTAGTAAAGTGTAATGTAAGAGTCGGACTCAATAACTCGTTAAAATCTATGAATCACTCATTAAAAGGAGTCACGTCTGAGGTGACCATAACATTCAAAATAAAATGAGTCACGTCTGAGGTGACAAATTCGTTTTAAGTAAAAGGATCATGTCTGAGGTAATCAACAGTGTTTTCAAAGTAAAAAGGGTCATGTCTGAGATGATTATCGCTGAAAATGTATTATCGATTGTTAAAAGGATAAGTTTTTGAAAGTGCATAAGGTCAAATTAACAAGTTAGAGTCATTCGCACAACTGGACCATAAGTATCGACCAGTCGCACGACTGCACCATGAGTATGGACCAGTCGCACGAATGGTGCATGAGTATGAACCATTCACAAGATTGGATCACAAGAATGAACCAATCGCACGAATGGAGGTGATCGAATGAGTCAGTCGCACGACTAAAGGTGACCGACTGAGCCAATCGCACGACTAAGCTCCAATCGCACGAATAAAGAGTGCGAATGGATCCAGTCACCCGATTGAAGATAGAATCAGTATAAATAGGGCTAAAGTCGATCCCATATTTTCATCACCCCTCAATTGCCCTAAAATCGCCCGAAATTAGTGACACTCTATGAAAATTTGATTAAATCAATTTCTCTTCACCATTGTGTTACTAACCAGTTCTTACATCATCTACAGGTAATTAATGACCCAAATCGTACAAAATGTGCGGTGAAAACAAACCCTAACAGACCTGAATTGGTTAAAATCAAGAAATAAGTCATAACCAACAAACAGACCATATAAACATGCAAATTGGTTAAAATGAAAGATATAAAGTGACAATTAGGGTTCCTACGAGTCTAAAGAGTATGAACAAAATGTTTAATTTCCAGTTTTGACCTAGATTCAGTTTTAAAATGTCGAACTGAGAGGTATGCGACTAGTCACTCTGAATGAACTTCAATCGCACGATTGAACTGGGCGAATGACTCAATCGGACGAATGAACTAGGCGTATGAGCACAATCGCATTATTGAACTCATTCGAATGGTCAGTCGCACGATTTAACTCAGCCGCATGCTCAGTCGCCCGATTGAACTTAGTCGCATGCTCAGTCGCCCGATTGAAGTCAGTCGCATACTCAATCAACCGACTGAACTCAGTCGCATGGTTCAATCGCACGATTTAACCAGACTGATTTCAAAACAGTTACGTATCAATTGTTTTTATTATGAATTAATCTAATGTTTATCTGTCTTATTTACAGAAACATGTCAGAAAGGTGGACTATAAACACCAAGCATAACATATGTGCCAACCTTGATCCTACATCCCGGAACGCTGCTGAGTTCTTAGGGATTATAGCTTTTCTACGCCGATCACGGATCTTCAAGGCGATCTCGACTCAGTGCACACCTTATAGGTCCATCCAGCAGTCTTTCTGGGAGAGTACCAGGGTAGACAGATCAGTTGAGGCCCATTGTATACGGAGCTCTATCTTGGGTTAAGAGATAATGATCACGGAGGAATATTTGAGACGTGTCTTAGGCATGGGTGAGGACGGAAGCCACCCAACTAAGTACATCCCCTGATTGTCCGGGGATGCTTCATGAGGATCAAGAACTTAAATGTTGGGGTACTGAACAAGAGTAACATTTGCCCTCAATTTAAGTATCTGGCACATGTGATCTTGAGGTGCATAGCCTCCAGACGTGGAGGATTTGACGACCTCTACGACCAAATACGGAATGCATACGTTGCACTGGTACTGAACCATCTTTTCAGTTTCTCCCGCACGATTTTCTCCTACCTGATTGAGAACTTAGAGGCCAAAGGCAAGGAAGGCTTGTGCATGTACCCCCGATTCCTACAGATGATCATTAACAAGAAGCTTCCTTCGCTGCCTAAGGAGAGTCATGATGCAGTCTCTCTCGAGGTCATGGATGACACCACCCTCGGGAGGATGAAGGTTTACCGGGACAAGCAGGTGAAGCCCCCGGTAAGGAGGTTGTTTGGGCATCTTGCCCGGGATGACTATGTGGCGCCAACTAGGAGGAAATGGTGGCACGACGATAGTGACTCGAATGTTGAGCAGATTGCTCTACCATCCGATGACTCCGACGGTGATGACCATGTTGCTGATCAGGGAGGTGAGGGTCAGGGTGGACACGAGCCTGCTCCTATTCACCCTGATTTCCAGATGGAGGAAGATGAAGAGTCTGATGAAGAGCCTCTAGTGCAAACGGTGGGGATCCGGGTCGTAGCCACGAAGAGAGGTCTTAGGGCGGTTGGTGGAAGCCAAGGGGAGTCTGGGGATGCTGTTGTTGCTGATACAGATCCATCATATACCCCGGACCCGCCTAGCAGCCAGGGGGAGCCACCGTGTCTAAGGGCTCGAGGAGAAAGAGAATGGCTCAACCCTATGGCAAAAAGGGGAAGAGGCCAAGGTTCACATTGACTACATCCACTCCCACTGCCACTGACACCACTACAGCTACCACCACCGCCACTAATGCCACATCTACCACGGCTACCACCACCACTACCACACCACCTACCACTACGACACCACCTATCACTACCACACTCCCATCCACCACCACTACAGCCTACTCTTCACCACCTACTCGTATACCACACCTATATTCACACAGCCACCACTACCACCACCAACCACCAAGCCGGTCCCTCATCCCACACCACATTCACTACAAGACCCTCTCTACCCTCCATTAGGGTAGAGGAACAGCTGGCAGCACTTAGCCGCATGATGCTGAAGCTGCTAGCTGTTGATGAAGAGAAAGTTGCACAACTACGTCAGCTTGTGGAGCTAAATGCTACCTAAGCACAGCAGATTTCACAACAAGCATAGCAGATCTCCCAACTCCAAGAGCAAAATGACCAATCAGCAAAGAGAATAGAGGAGTTGGAGGCCTCTAACAAGACTATCATGCTCAAACTCAAGGGATTGAAACATGAGCCACTGAAGATAAGAGATGGTGATGCTGAAGATGATGAAGATGATGAAGATAGTGATGATGATGAGACGAGTGAAGAAGAAGGGATAAGGGGAAGGCAGGATGATGATAATGATGAAGAAGGAGATGCAGTTGCATCTGCCTCAGCTCAAGGTCAAGAGAGAAGGACAAAGAGAAATCAAGACCAAGGAGCATTATCTTCTGCCCCACCTGCTGAGAAGTCAGCCATACAAGACAAAAGTAATTCTTAGAAGTTTATGTATTTTGAAAACTTTGTGTTTGAATATTGTATTAATATTATTTAATTAATGTTTATCTATCTTTATCAAATGTTTGAATGTCTTGATTAATTACTAACAATTGATGTGCTACATGTCTAAATCAAGCAGATCAAACATCTTAGTAAGATGAATACGATGTTGCTCCCCTTCAGCATTTCAAGTCTCTACTCACGATGATTCTTGATTTGCAAGGGATCGTCAGACGGTCTGTGAGCTATACTCCTGAAGAAGGAGAAATCATTCATGACCTGACTGACGAGCAACTTGTTGAAATGTTCAGGCTAAACCCGGACGAGATAGTCAAGGATGCTCCTACTTTTGAGGTTACAAGTGACGATGAGCTCAATGATGTCAAGGAAATAGTGATTGAGGATGTCACTGCTGACTATTATCCAGAGTACACTGACCGAGAGGGAAATGTAGTCCCCAACTTGGGTGATACTCTCGGCAGTGATACATTTGACAAGCTAGATCAGATGTAGAAAGAGACTGAGAAGAATGAGAGTCAAGCCCAAGCCTCAGACGCCGATGTTGACATCTAAAAGGCTAAATGGACGACTTGTTTTGCTGAGATCCGAGCCATGCGCACTGCACAAAAGCCCAATGTCTACACCAAGCTATACAAAGTCAAGAAACACCTAAAGGTGTTAGGCAAGATCATTGCATGGGCATATTTTGAGGATCTGAATGAGTATGCAGTTAAGAGAGAAAAATGCATAAAGTACTTTAGATTCCCACACGATCTAAAGACTCTCCCTGGTTTTGAGCTAAACCAGCTGGCACGCCTAAAGTTGTTGAATGCTAATCCAAGAAAAATGTCAGGCTGGTTTGAGGCTGCACTGAGGAAAGAATACCACACCAGGTGGGTAAACT
>BJCM01268928.1:0-10700 GCA_018326385.1 Flaveria bidentis
AAAAATTGATCAATCAAATGGTATGAATGTTCTAAAAAATAACTCAAACAATTTTCAAAACAATTTTCAAAACAAGATTGGTAAATTCATGAAGAATAAACCTGATTTGAATAATCTTCATTACAAACAATTTACCATTGTTGATAAATTTGGAAAACCCAAGACCATCTCGGCTTGGGTGGATATCTCAACTTAATTTCTTGTTGTGCAGGTTCGCCCAAGAAGACCACTTAACACATGGTATGTGGATAGTGGGTGTAGCCGGCATATGACAGGCAATCCTGCCTTGTTACAAGATTTTAAGTTAAAGGATGGAACACACATCACCTTTGGTGGTGATGCAGGAGGAAAAATAATAGGAGAAGGAATAGTATCAAATCGGATAATAAGCTTTGACAAAGTTAACTTTTGTTAACAATTGTGTAGGTACATGTGTCCCTAGTTTCTGAACTTAATGTAATATGTCTTTAATGTCTTACACTTTTGTAATAGTTGGATACTTAATGAAATGTAAATGTTTGGTTGTGTTTATCATGTTTAATATTTCATTAATAAGTTGTTTAACGCATATTGACTTGATTATATAGGTTTGTGGTTGATTGAACTAATATAAATAATGTAATGAAATTTAATACATTCAAACTTAATAACATGAAGTTATCATGCGAATGCTAATGGACAATACGCATGAACAACTTCATGTGAATGACTCAGTCGCACGACTGAACCAGGAGACTGGATCATTCTTATGATTGTGACATAAGATTGGCTCAGTTGCACGACTGAGCACTCAGTCGTACGAATGGATCAACTGCATGACTCAATCGCACGACTGAACCATGCTGATGGTTTAGTCGCCTGAATGAGCAACCCTATCCTATAAATACCACCTAATTTGTGGAAAAACAAAAGCATTGAACACACTTCGACTCGAGATGTACCCTAGCCGTCCAGAGACCTCTAAGATCATACTCCAAGTTCATAGATCGCAGTAGATCGATTCCTAATCGATTCTTAATGTTAGATTCAATACATAATTGTTTCTACGTGCGTTTTCACTGATTGGATCGCCAATCAAATAGGATTCCGCATTATTTGATTCGGTTTACGCATTAATCAGTTAGTACATCATTCAGTACACGATCCTAACAAGTGGTATCAAAGCGTAGGCTCTTGATTGCGTGTGATTCAATCGTTTTTGATACAAAAAACGTGTTTTTAAATAAAAACGCAATCTTTTTGTGTCAAACGGTGTCTTAGACGTCTCCTGGTCATAAAGTTCAGTTTTTCCGGCATACGGCAAATAGGGTTGGTGATAATTCGAGTTTTTATGGCCAAACCACGTTAAACCTAGAAATTTTCGAAATCCAGCAGCTTCAGTCGCCCGACTTAATCGCCCGACTGAACCCATTAACATCCCCATATGCCCGACTGGACTCATTCGTACTCCCATTCGTACGACTGAGAACTCTATTCGGACTGTTCAACCGCATTAGTTCATTCGGCAGACTGAGCTCATCCGCATAGTTCAGTCGCACGATTGAACCATCCGCATAGTTTAATCGCCCGAATAGTTCAATCGCCTACCTTTATTCGCATACAATTAAAAAACTTGTTTTAAAATTAAAGTTAAGTGAAATGGAGGACGTGTTTTCAGCATACATGGCAGGAAGAGACTCACATATACAGAATCTCCTGTTACTGGAGAACGAAGTGGGGAATCATAATAAACCCCTAAAGCTTATTACGTTAGACGAATACCCACAATGGAAGCAAGGTTTCGAAATCTACTTAAATGGAGTAGATACAAATCTATAGGAGGCTATAGAGTTGGGGTACAACATGCCAGTTGGAGCTGACGGTGTCCAACGTACACTAAGTGGCATGACTTATGGACAAAAGGCAAATCACAATGCAGAAAATAAAGTATATGCTTTGCTTATACAGTTTATTCCAAAGCATATTTTCGATCAATACTCGGAGTATATGCAAGCAAAGAAACAATGGGAAGCATCGGAGAAAAGATATGACGGAAACACATCATTGAAGGGCATAAAGGCTAAGGCTTTAAAGAAGGAGTTTGACAATTTCTCCTCAATGGGAAAAGAAAGCATAGATGATGTGATCGATAGGTTCAATCACTTGATGAGTGAGATGCACACTCATGGGGTAAAGACATTGATGGAAGATAAAGTGTCCAACATTGCTGATGGATTACCAGAGAAATGGGCTTCCTTCATCTCAAATCTCAGATAGAATGGTATGCTAACAAAGTTAGATATCAATAATTTCATTCTAAAACTGAGAGAGGAAGAGCTAAGGATGAAGTATAGAGCTCAAAAGTCGAACTATGATCAGAATCCTGCGCTTTACAACACGACTCCTCAGGCCAAGACATCTGGAGCACCACTGCAAACTGCCTTTGTGTCAAGCTCAACTGGTCCAGCTCAAGCTTCTACTTCGTGGTCAGAAACGTCAGGGTCGTCAGGTACCCAACATATGATACCCGAATCCAATGCAGCAAAGCTGAAGACCGAAAACTTCGGAAATGTGACAGTTGAGGTGGCTAAAGAGCACATGGATCTTATAGCTGCTGTAGTCCACTCTTATGATGGACTAATTGCTGGAAAGATTGGGAACTGCCACCTGGCTGATGAAGATTATGAGCAGGTGGACGAGACTAAGTTGGAACGAATGGATATCATGTGGGCCTTAGCAAGTGTTGTCCGACGAGCTAAGAAGTTTGTCAAAAAGACCGGACAGAACTTGGTTGCGACTAAGGACACAACCTTTGGCTTCGACAAGTCAAAGGTAACTTGTTTCAACTGTGGTAAGAAAGGGCATTTCAAACGTGAGTGCGTGAAGCCAAAGAAGACTGGCAATGGGAATCCTTTCTCAACCTTCAATCATCAGGAGAAACCCAGTAGCAGTCCTACTTCATCAAGCAAGGATCCTAAAGCCTTGACTGCTAACGAAGATGAAGGACATGACTGGAGCTTTCGGTTTGTCTCACCGGGAGAATCCAACATCGTGAGATATAGATGACGATTCCGCTAGTGAAGGAGACTTAGCAGTAGAGATCGTGATGTCTAACTCTGAAGAATTTGCAGCAGTGGTCACCAACATGCCTAAAGAAGGAAAATCTGCAACAACATCAGAATCACCAGAACTAGAGACAACAGACTCTGCACTCATGGCTGATTCATCTTCACCATCTCAAGTAAATACCACTAAACAATTGTTTAATAATCATGCTTGTTCTGATTATAATAAATTTAGGGAAAGCATAGATTTAAAAATTGCTAGGTTATTAGATCATAATGATAGCCTAATAAAGGATTTACAACTGTGCACTGAAGCTAATAGGGTATTAAAACAAAATGAGCACAGTTACAAGGAAAAGATAAACCTATTGAATAAACAGCTTAGGGAAATAGAAGTAGTTGCATTTAACCAGGCTAATGATATTAGGTACTATCTTAACTCCCTAGAGAACACTAAGAAGCAAAAGGCAGTTTTAGAAGTAGAAGTTAATTCCTTAAAGCAAAAATTGTACAGTTGGACTAGTTCTTCACACATAGTCCAAAACTTAGTGAGAGAAAGAAACAACGGGAATGGATTGGGCTATAAAGTGGTTCCACCACCACATGAGATATTGATGAACACAAAATGTAAACCAATCAATAATAACCTGGTCAAGGATCACGTGGTGTCCACTCCTTTTGTGAGTGACCTAGATTCCACAAGTAAATCAATTGAATCTGGCACTACACAAAAGGAGGCCACTTCAAAGGCAAAAGGAAAAATGCCTTAAGGTAACTTGGAAAAAGAATTTTTAAAAGTTAATATTAAGTCTGGTTCAAACAAAGTCAAATCTGAACCTAAAAGGAACCTTAATGTTAACAAATCACGTGCATCATGTCAAAGCCCAGGTAAACAAAATGTTAAAGTTGTAAAGCCAGGTAAAGCAATTAAATTTGTAAAACCAAACTATACATCTAACCAAGAAGTGACTCAATCCAAAAAGAATAAGGTCACCCGTGTGTCACTTACATCTCCACAAAATCAAATAAACCGAAAAGTTGAAAGCACATCCTACTACAATTGTGGAGAGTACGGACATGTTGGAGCATATATAGTCATATATAGTGTGTCTGCCCCTTGTTGAATAGTCTAGGCTTAATGTAATACACCTGATATGTTGTAAACACATAAAATTGGGTCATTCGTAGGAGCATATGCGAATGAGACTCAGTCGTACGACTGAGCCATGCTAATGGACCAGCCGTGCGACTGAGAGATGCGATTGGGACATTCTTAAGAATGAACCATAAGTATGGTCTAGTCGTATGATTGAACCATACGCATGGTCCAGTCGTACGATTGAACCATACGCATGGTCCAATCGCACGAATGGCCCGAGTCGCATCTAATATTGGCTGATTCCTATATATACTAATTTCAATGTGTAGAGAGATAAGGATTTGAGAGGGAGTCTGCCCGGAACCTCGGGCTGCCGGTTGATAGGGGAGATCATGCTCGATCTCCCCTTGCCAAGAGTCTTGATTCTTATGTTGTAACGAGCTTGTAATCATTAGGTTTTATCAATGAAACCATTCAATTATAGTTCGTATTATTGATTGTCTCTTGGTTTTTGCTGTTGTTTATCCTTCCGTCAAGAACTTGCTCGGATGTTTACCGATCCATCCGACTTCACAATTGGTATCAGATCCGGTTACTGCTGGAATGATCTAACAATCATTCTAGAAACCCGAGCTCTTAATTTCTGGATATAATTTCAGATCTTGACGTTAAACCCACTTCGTGTTCTTCGTGTTTTGCTCAGCTCTTGTTACGTGTGTTGTTTCTATGTTAAAATCAAACTCAAAACCATGTTCCCATCACCCTTTCGAATCTGATGATGTCTATTTTGTATCGGTTCATGTAAAATTCGTCAGATTAGGGTTTTGGGTAGCCCTGGCGGCTGCAGATCTGAAAATCTGTGTGCAGACTCGTTCATGCGACTGGGCCATGCGAATGGACCATTCGTACAACTGGGCCATGCTAATGGACTATTCGTGCGACTAGACTAGTTGCATGTTCATTCGTGCGACTGGACCAGTCGTATGTTCAATCGTGCGACTGGACTAGTCGTATGTTCAATCGCACGAATGTGCCATCCGCATTGACTCATCCGCATTTGTTCCAGACTAAAAAAAAGAGTCTAGAACTGCTTCTTGCATAGAATTGAGGATGAGCAAAGCATATTCACCCTGAGGTTCTTTTGTCAAATAAGTTCGATGTATACCCAATTATTCGTCGGACTTCTAGAATAGGTGAACGTAATTGGAACACGAAAGAGAGAAGAGAAGATGTCAGCAGTCGGTGCTGAGTTTGTGGGGTAGTCAGGAGCATCTGACTACTTATGGGCCAATCAAGTTTTATTTATCTGCATAGAGAGGATTCTCATTCTTAGGGGGAATTCATGTATAGAGAAATTGAAGACGCAATCAGAAAGTGATGATGTGAGCCGGTTTCTGATGCTGAATCTGAGTTCATGCTAATTTGGTTAAGATTGTCAGCTGTGGATTGAAACCTTCTACCTTTTGCCCAATACACCATATGAAGACGCCAAGAGAGAGCAATGTCTATATATTAGGATATGCTGAATGTGATGGGGTATTTCTACAGGTGTTAATGTTAATCAGGTTTGCATGTGTGAAGATTGAAGCAATGAAAAACTGTTTATGTCATTATCTGGAAAAATCAGTCATATGGGGAATCTTGCTGCTATGATGGTGTTCTACAAAGTAAACGAAAGCTATTGTGCCTAAATTCATTTTTAGGGATATTGTAGCAACCTGACGGATCGGCAACGTTGGCTAATATGGTTTTTATTTGATTCTATTGGCAACCAGAGCAAAGATTGACTAAAGATTGTAAGAGGTGTTATCTACTATTCACAAGCAACGTCCAAGGGGGAATTTGATGGAGCATATATAGTCATATATAGTGTGTCCGTCGCTTGTCGAATAGTCTAGGCTTGATGTATTACACCTGATATGTTGTAAACACATGAAACTGGGTCATTCGTAGGAGCATATGCGAATGAGACTCAGTCGTACGACTGAGCCATGCTAATAGACCAGCCGTGCGACTGAGAGATGCGATTGGGACATTCGTAAGACTGAACCATAAGTACAGTCCAGTCGTACGATTGAACCATACGCATGATCCAGTCGTACGATTGAACCATACGCATGGTCCAATCGCACGAATGGGCCCAGTCGCATCTAATATGGGCCGAGGCATATATATACCAGTTTCAATGTGTAGAGAGATAAGGATTTGAGAGGGAGTCTGCCCGAAGCCTAGGGCTGCCTGTTGAGAGGGGAGATCATGCTCGATCTTCCCTTGCCAAGAGTCTTGATTCTTATGTTGTAACGAGCTTGTAATCATTAGGTTTTATCAATGAAACCATTCAATTATAGTTCATATTATTGATTGTCTCTTGGTTTTTGCTGTTGTTTATCCTTCCGTCAAGAACATGCTCAAATGTTTACCGATCCAGCCGACTTCACAGGACACATTGCCTCTCATTGTCCTTATTATTAGACACTAAGGAGGAAAGTTAAACTCCATGAACCAAAACCTAGCTCTTTTAAGAGGAACTCATTGATGCCTCATAAAAGAGATAGTGAACACAAAGTTCAACTCATCAGCCAGTCATCTGTTTATCACAAACAAGCCTTAAATAAATCTGGCTTATGGAAAGAAAAATCCACCTTAGTATCTGAAAATGAGAACAAACAGACATCTGAGCTTCCCTCACCCTTGAATGGTCAATGGGTTGAGTTTTTGATATGTGATGCCTCGGGGAAACCCAAGCCAGTGAACGCTTGGGTTCCTAACTTGAACTAACGTTTTCGTTGAATGTGCAGGGTGTTCGCTATAATGCTGAAACTAACACGTGGATTGTAGATAGCGGAGCATCCAGGCACATGACGGGGAACAAGGCTCTCTTATCAAAAGTTAAACAAATCAAAGAAGGGCATGTTTCATTCGCTGGAAACAAAGGTGAGTACATCATAGCCCAAGGGGAAGTGGGAAATCAGAAAGTGAAGTTTGACAAGGTAAACTATGTCCAACAACTGAAAAATAACTTACTTTCTGTTTCTCAAATATGTGATAAAGGCTTCAAAGTAGTCTTTGACAACAAGATGTGCTACATTCTGAAAAAGGACTACGTGATCCCGGAGGACCAAGTCCTCATGACAACTTTAAGATATAAAGATCATTATGTCTTTGACCTTTCAACGACCTCCATAACGGACCATGAAGTTTAGTGCTTTCTGTCAAAAGCTACTGAGAAAGACTCCATCTTCTAGCATAAGAGAATGGGACACATAAATCCTCAGAAGATAGATCACTTGATCCAGAATGATCTAGTGAGGGGAGTCAATGTCAAAAACTTCCAACTTCCAGATTTCTGTGTTGCTTGCAAGAAGGGCAAACAAACGAAGAAGTCTCATAAGGAAAAGAAAGTTCATTCCATTGAACTTCCTCTTGAACTTCTTCACATGGATTCGTTTGGTCTAGTCAGTACAAGAAGCATCGCAGGTGACTTGTACTGCTACGTAGTTACTCATGACTACTCAAGATTCTCTTGGGTGATGTTTCTGAAGTCCAAATCAGAAACATTTGAATCCATCAAGGAATTAGTAACTACTCTGGAGTCCCTATACAAGCTGAAGGTACGTCAAGTGCGCTCAGACAACGGAACCGAATTCAAGAATCAGTGGATGGAGTCCTACTGCAAGGAAAAAGGAATTGTGCATCAATTTATCTCTTCATACACTCCTCAGATGAACGGTGTTACTGAACGGAAGAATCGCAGCTTGATAGAGACAGCATGGACTATGCTAGCAGACTCGAAACTGCCTATCCAGTTCTAGAATGAGGTAGTTGCTAATGCATGTTATACGCTCAATAGAGTTCTGGTAGTTAAGCGTCATGGAAAAACGTGTTACGAGTTACTACAACGACGTAAACCTAACTTAGAGTATCTCGAGCCGTTTGGCGCTCCGTGCACTCTTCTAAAGAATTTTCTAGAGGGAAAATTCAGCGAGAAGGCAGATGAAGGCATCTTTTTATGATACAACATACCGAACAAGAGAGTTTACAACAAATCAGCGGGTCTAGTAGAAGTGTGGTATGACGTTGATGTTCAGAGATACACCACACCACCTGCAGGAAAAGGACCCGCCTTCTTTTTCGACTATGATGGATTCTTCAAGTCCTTCAACATCCCACTCTCCACTTCTGACGACAAGTTGGCAACCAAGATGATGTATGATGTCTTGAACCCACCGGCTCCAAATTCAACATCAACTGGTTCACAAGATAGCTCATCTAACAACTCAGGGGGAGCACTTGACAATAGTGACTCCTCCTCTGATGAAGAATCTGTGAAGACTAATCAAAACAACCAGGAGGAATAGGTTCCTATTTTTTCAAGTCCACAAGCATCTGACAGTGATGCCTCTGCATCTTCCAAACCTCAGACTCCTACTGCCTCAGATACTGAACCAAATGTTCATAATCTTGATTTTAAGGTAGTTGTTCCAACCACTCTTGGATCACGCCTGAATGTCTATCATCCTTTGGATATTGTCATTGGGGATGTGAGGTCTGGAGTTCAGACCAGAAATCAGTTGTACTCAGTTGATTCTGCCTCGGTAATGGAAAAGGGATACCTTCACCATGGCGCATATCGTTGCTTTGTGTCTCAATTTGAGCCAAAGTATGTGAGTGAAGCCTTGAATGATGAGACATGGGTGAGTGCCATGCAAGAAGAACTTTTTCACTTCAAGAAGTTAGGTGTATGGACTCTAGTGGATAGACCTAAAGGTGCTAAGGTCATTGGCACCAAATGGGTCTTGAAATGCAAAAAAGATGATCAAGGCGTGATCATCAGAAACAAGGCCCAACTTGTTGTTCAAGGATTTCGACAAGTCGAGCGAATAGACTACAATGAATTATTTGCACCAGTGGCAAGAATGGAAGCAATCCGTATCTTTCTTGCCTACGCGTCATGCATGAAAATTAAAGTTTATCAACTTGATGTGAAGAGTGCATTCCTTCATGGTGAGATCCGTGAGATAGTGTACGTCAGTCAACCCGAGGGATTTGAGGATCCTTATCATCGGGACAGAGTTTACAAACTTGACAGTGCTTTATATGGGCTTCATCAAGCTCCCAGAGCCAGGTATGAGAAACTCTCGACTCACTTTGTGAAACACGGCTTTCGCAGAGGTGTTATTGACTGTACACTGTTCATAAAAGAAAAAGATGGAGATTTACTATTTGTGCAAATCTATGTAGATGACATAATCTTTGGTTCAAAGAACGAAGATCTATGCAAAGAGTTTGAAGCAGTAATGAAGGTTGAGTTTGAAATGAGTGCAATAGGAGAGATGAAATTCTTTCTCGGGTTACAGGTGGATCAGACACCTAAGGGGATCTTCCTACATCAGACCAAGTATGTAGGAGATATTCTTAGTCAGTTTGAAATGGAGAATGCTTCCGCAGCTAGAACTCCACTTGCTACAAACCATGATGTAGCACCCGACGAGAATGGTGATATGGTCGACGCCACCATGTACCGTGGAATGATAAGATCTCTCATGTACCTAATTGCCTCAAGACCTGATATTATGTACGCTACACGTTTATGTTCAAGATATCAGGCTAAGCCAAAAGTAAACCATCTGATAGGGGTCAAAAGGATTTTTCGTTATCAGAAGGATACTCCCACACTTGGATTGTGGTATCCTCATGACGATGTCTTCGAGCTAACAGCGTATAGTGACTCGGATTATGGTGGCTGCAAGAAGAACTACAAGTCTAGATAAGCGGGATGTCAATTCTTTGGAAGAAGATTAGTGACCTGGCAGTGTAAGAAGTAGACCTCGGTTGCGTTGTCAACCTATGAAGCCGAATATGTTGCTGCTGCAAGTTGATGTTCCCAAATCATATGGATTCAACAGCAGATGCGGGATTACGGTTTAAAATACTCTTCTACTCCTATTTTTGTTGATAACTCTGCTGCAATTGCAGTGACTAAAAATCCGGTCCAACACCCTAAGACAAAACACATCGGAATAAAATATCACTTTATACGTGACTATTTTGAAAAGAACTTAATCGATGTGATTAAAATAAATACGAATTTTCAACGCCCTGACCTCTATACAAAGGCTTTTGACAAACCACGTTTTTTTTATTTGTTAGAGGTCAACGGCGTTAAAAAGAAAAGTGATGTAATTCCCGATGATGACCATGTGTAGTCCGATGTGTATAGTCAATTTTATCTTTTTTCGTTCCTTTGTTTTATTTATCTCTTTTATTTTTAGTAGTTGGATTAAATTCATGTTATTTTGTTTCCTATTTAAATCCTAAAAAGCGTAAATCGGTTACGGTTTTAGAATTTTAGGGGGAGAATAGGTCAGTTAGTAATATTAAAAAAAATGAGGAAGAAGGAGAGGCTAGCTGATAGAAAGTAGATTGTATCTGTGATACCGATTCAATGATTTTGGAAAATGATAGTACACAGGAACAAATCATTGGGACTTTAAAAGTTTAAAATAAAATAAGATGCCAAATTCAACGTATAAGTCTGTGTAGTCTGAGCAATATAA
>BJCM01268929.1:0-11241 GCA_018326385.1 Flaveria bidentis
ATGGGAGCCTACATAGACTGAATAGTCTGTGTAGGAGTTCGTTTGTGTTTTCTTTGGTAGGTGAGGGTGATTTGTGGCTGTTGAGGTGGTTGGGAAGTAGAAGGTGTGGGGTCAACACTAGCTGGTGCTGCTAGGCTATCAGCTTGAGCAATAAGCTTTAACATTTTTGGGACAAGGGTTGTTTCTACCCGAGAGAAGCCAACAGTAGGCTTTCTCAGTATTTTAAAGATGTCGGGCTTCATCTGTCCCAGTTTAAGAATATTACCTGTTCCCTTTAACTATGAGCCTAGTTCACAATTAAGAATGTATTGAACATATCTAGGGAACATGTAATACTCTAAGGAGTCCAAGTTTGCAAGCAGAATAGTGTAAACAAACTGAGAATACCTGAGCTTGAACCCTTAAACCATCCCATGGACAATGAAGGATAGATCCTTAGGAATCTAGTCCTATCCACCATGCTTGTTTGATAAGCTGTGGAGAACCACATGGAGCAGGAATTTCCATTGTGATGAAACCTTCCCTTTCTTGAAGGTCTTGACAGAGTAGTCTCCCTGATAGCCCATCTGCGCGACGGACTGGTTAACAACTTCCTTGGGAATGAACACCTCACCTTCTTCATCATCCAGCTGAAGATGCATGTTGATGATGGGCGGAGTGATGAAGATTGTTCTCCCTTACACTGTGGTAGATAGTGCCTTCTCCCCGTCCATTATGACCTCTTGGCAGGTCTTCCAGAATTCTAGCAGTTGATCATCATAAAGAGTAGGATCAATGGTTAGGGAGGTGAAGTAGCTAGATAGAATTAAGAAACGGCAAACCTCTGAGAACTGA
Source organism: Flaveria bidentis (assembly GCA_018326385.1). Taxonomy (NCBI): domain Eukaryota; kingdom Viridiplantae; phylum Streptophyta; class Magnoliopsida; order Asterales; family Asteraceae; genus Flaveria; species Flaveria bidentis. Next base: position 835 of record BJCM01268929.1, read on the forward strand.
GGATCTTTCTTAAAGTGTAACAAAGCAACTTTGTTGTGTTGCCTATGTAACTGCATGGAGACGTTAGGATCATTTCTACGGTTAAGGTTTGCCATAATGAGAGAGCTTAAGGATGAAGAAAGAAGAAACAAAGTAATTTAGAGAGAAATTTGGGATTTTAGGTCAGAAGGAAGAAGGAGATGATAGAAAGAGGGGGAAACCGTTGGGTTTTTATGTGAAAAGGATTTCAGATAAAGTTTAATGATAGAGGATAAACTTTGAAATCCACATGTCGGTCCTACCTTTGAAAAAGTAGATACATTTGCTCAAAAAAGTAGTTTTCTTAGAAGTCAAAAAGCTTCCGAAGGTAATTATCTTCGGATGTTTTAGTGAAAAAGCTTCCGAAGCTAAAATGACTTCGGATGATTTTCCTAAGAGTTGTGAAAATTTTGTTTCAGAAGAAGAATTAAGTGTCTGAGTCAAGTATTTAAGCTTCTGAAGATATTTCAAAATTTTCTTCTGAAGGTAAATTTCTTAGACAGTTACTTATTTTGAAGATATGATTTTCTTCCGAAGAGAAAAATATATCTTCCAAAGGATCAAAAATTTAATAAAATCTAATGAAAGTCTTCAAAAAGATTTTCCTCCAAGGAAAACATGAGCTTATGAAAGTGATGAACTAGACAACTTAGGACACACAGATTTTAAGAAATAATAAGAATTAGTTTTAATAAAAACCTACTCAAAGTTTATCATCCCAATAGTTGATATAAGATATTTAAATCTCTATTCATCAAAAGCTTTTGTAAACAAATCAGCATATTGTTCATTTGTGTGGACTTTGACTAGTTTAATTAATCCTTATTTCAAAATTATCCCTAATTAAATGATACCCGATGTTGATGTGTTTGGTCCTTGAGTGTTGCATAGGATTTTCTGTGATAGAAATAGCACTATTGTTGTCTACGTGAATGGGAGTCTCCATGAAGTTTAATCTATAGTCAAACATCTGATTATGAATCCTTAGCACTTGAGCATAGCAGCTTGCAACAGCAATGTATTCAGCTTCAGCAGTTGATGTAGAGACACATGATTGTTACTTGCATTGCCATAAGACAACCATTCCACCAAGAAACTGACATCCTCAGATGTAGAAACTGACATCCTCAGATGTAGACCTTGCGGTCATGTTGCAACCACCATAATCACTATCTGTATATGCATACAGATTGAAGTCAGAATTCTTAAGATACCACAGACCAAGTGTTGAAGCACCTTTGAGGTATCTTAGAATCCTTTTGACAGTGATAATGTGAGACATCTTAGGGTTGGCTTGATATCATGCACAAATACATGTAGCAAACATGATATCAAGCCTACTAGTTGCAAGATACATTAGAGACCCAATCATACCCCTATAAAGGTGTTCATCCACACACTCCCCCTAAAGATCAAGTCCAAGGGAGTGGTTTCTTGCTATGGGTATCTTAGCAATCTTACAATTAGTCATGATGAACCTCTTAAGTATGTCTTGAACATACTTTGACTGACTAATGAAGATGCCATCTTCAACTTGCTTCACTTGAATTCCCAGAAAGAAATTGAGTTCCCCTATAGCACTCATTTCTAATATGTCCTTCATTCGCTTCTCAAAGTCTTTGCAGAGCCTTGGATTAGTTGAACCGAAGATGATGTCATCTAATATACTTGAACTAGCATCAAGTTTAGTCTGATGCACAGAGTCCATTTTTCTTTTACTTTTATTTTCTTTATTTATTTTATTTTATGCTTTAATTAAATTGATGTTATTTCATCGCCTATTAAAATCCTAAAAACGCAAATCAATTATGGTTTTAGAATTTTAGGGGGAGAATAGGTTTAGTTAACAACATTAAAAAAAGGGAGGAGGAGAGGCTAGCTGATAGAAATTAGATTTTATGTGTGATACCGATTCAATAACTTTAGAAAATGATAGTACACAGGAACAAACCATTTGGGATTTTTAAAAGATTAAATTGAATTAGATGCGAAGTTCAAAATATAAGTTTGTGTAGTCTGAGCAAAAAAGAAAAAATGATAGTAAAACTGGTTACTACTAAGATAACACAAAGAAAGTAGACCTAGAGGTTGTTAGACCACAGATGATATATCAGTAGATTCAACACAATAGATGATTAGACCTTGTAGGTGATCTCAAGAACAAACTAAAGTGTTCAACAAGCTATGGGTTATCATCTTATCCATGGTTAACACAATCAACAAAATTCCAATAAGGGGTGACGAGCAGAATAAACGCCACAAATGTGTGTGTATGGCCATAATATGAGCAAAAGCACATAATGAAAAAAATGCAAAAGCAATCAAACTAATAACCTATGTTGTTGGTGAGATCTGTGCAAAAAGAATAAAATTGCTCAAACAAGAAGATAGGCTATGTGCCTCTCTGTTGTGCGGTGGCACTGACCTGAGGATAAGCATAACCTATATATTCTAGAATTCATCGTTGTTTGCCAAGTTATTTCCCTTTCCTTTGATGAAGGGACTTCCATCTATAGTACCCCTCCTGTATCCATGTTTGCAGTGATACTGAGATAGAGTCTCATACCACTTCCTGGGTGCCAGATGCAGCCCATAAAGAGCTTTGTCAAGCTTGCATATATAATCAAGATGATCAGGATCTACAAAACCAGGTGGTTGTTTCACATTTACCTCCTCATCAATCACTCCATAAAGAAAAGCACACTTCATATCAAGCTGATAGACCTTAAAGTTCTTGGATGCATCAAATGCCAAGAATATCCTAACAGCTTCCAGTCTTGCTATAGGAGCAAAGACATTAGTGTAGTCAATCCCTTCTTCTTGTGTGTATCCTTGAATAACTAGTTAGCTTTATTCATGATGATGATGCCTCTATCATCCTTCTTGTTCCTAATCACCCATTTGGTTCCAATGGTAGTCTTCCCATGAGAAAGAGGACAAAGGTTACAAACTTTCTGTCTTTGGAATTGAAGCAACTCCTGTTGCAAAGATTCAACCCAACTTCCATCCTTTAGAGCCTCATCAACTTTCTTTGGCTCTATCTGGGATAAGAAACAAGAGTGAAGACAAACATTTGCTTCATGGGTTTGTCCTCTTGTTCTTACCCCTGTGACAATATCTCCAATGATGTTTGTGGTGGGGTGAGACTTGTGGATCCTTAGTTGAGCGATCACAGCAAGTTACTGAGAGAAATCAAAATTAGAAAAATTTAGATCTCTCATAGATGTTTCTCCCACCACATTAGCACCCTTATCAAGAGAAACTTGATCCAATGAGTCTGTGACATTATTGATGTTGTCATCTATGGAGTGGTTATTAGCATCAAGAAATTCCTGATCACTATCACCACCTCTATTATTTTCTTCTACATTTGAAGTATCTTCATCTGGTTGTGGAGCCTCCGAGATAGAACTTGAAGGCATCCCAAATGTATCAGCTGAATTTGTCATTGTGGTGCTGATAGATACTTTATTTGCAGAAGTAGTTACAACTGGAGCTGAAGATTTATGACTTGAAGGTCTTCTCAGCTCAAATCTTGGGTAGGATCACCTGTTGATAAGATATTTGCAGATCCTGAAACAGTCTCACAAGATATGTTAAAATAGTTGGTAACTAAATCAAGATCAAACAACAATCAGGACCAGAACCAGCTACACAGGTTGTGTGTTCATTGAATGTCACATTGGCTGACTCTTTAGCAATTCTAGTTTTGAGATTGTATACTCTATAAGCCTTAGCTTGGGAAGAGTATCCAATAAAGTATCCATCATCTAATTTCTTAGCAAATTTGGCAATTTGATCTTTGGTATTCAAGATGGTGCAAGGACATCCAAATGACCTGAGAAAACCAATAAAAGGTTTCCTCTTGTGCCAAAATTCATAAGAAGTCTTGCCATGAGTTTTAACCACTATAACTTTGTTCTATCCATAGCAGGCAGTGTTGACTGCCTCTGCCCAGAAGGTGTTGGACAACTTAGAGTCAGACAACATGGTTCTTGCAGCTTCAATCAGTGTCATGTTTCTCCTTTCAGCAACATCATTTTGTTAAGGAGTCCTGGGAGAACTGTATTTTCTTGTAATACCCTTTTCATCACAAAATGTATCAAGGATTTGGTTCTTTATTTTAGTTCCTTGATCACATTTTATGATTTTGACCTTCCGATCAGATTGATTCTCAATCTTTAGGATAAAATTCTTTAGAATCTCAGGAGACTCATACTTAGTTCTAAGGAAGAAGACCTAAGTGAATCTTGTAACGTCATCTGTGATCACTAAATAGTAAGAGGTCCTTCCTAGACTCATTACACTAGTAGGGCCAAAGAGATCCATATGTAACAAGTGTAGGGGTGTAGTGATGGAGTTTCTTTCCTTAGGCTTGTGAGATACCTTATGTTGCTTCCCTTTCAGGCATGAAACACAATGATCATTACTTGTAAACTCTTTCTTTGGAATTCTAGTTACCAAATCATTTTTAATTAGTATGGAGTCTGGGTAAGAAAGACTCATCACTATTGGCTTTAGACAAAAAGCATGAAACTTCTCTAGAAGGAGGGGTTTCTTGCAAGTCCAACTTATGCATGTTCCCTTTCCTGAGGGCTCTAAGCAAAATATGCTCATAAGGAATGACCACACTGGGCTTGAGAACAATGCACTCATGCTCAGTAAAGAGCATGTTATGAGTCTGATCATAAAATTAGGATACACTCAGAAGATTGTACCCACTCTCCTTGACAAAGTTTACCTTTTCAATGCTAAGATTACCATTTGTGACCTTGCCCCTTCAAGAAATATAACCACCTTCATCTCCTCCAAAAGCAACTAGCCCTCCATTAATCCTTTCAAAGTTCTCGAGTAGTGACCTATTCCCTGTAATGTGCCTGGAACAACTACTGTCAATGATCCAGACATTTTTTTTGTCTTGAGTTGTCCCTTCACAAGGAAAATGATTAGTTACATTTGGAAACCCAAACCTTACTTGTCTTGGGATCACTAAGAGAAACAAAAGGTAATGCAATAGTAGTGGATCCTATGGTTGTTCTTTGAGGATCTTGAGCTGTTGTTGATGGAGAATTTTTAGTCACTTGGTCTTTCTTAAACATCCACACCACCTTTGGAAGCTTAGATTTGACCTTCAATACTTTGGAAGCTTTTGAGACTTAGGAAGTTTTGATAAATGAACCTTTGGAAGATTCTACAAACACTACAACAGACTTCATTGCTTTAGTAGTATTCCTTCCTTCCGAGACCAACATAACTTCCGAAGGAAAATTTCCACTTGCCTTCTTCTTAGTTTTGGAGCTTCCGAAGGAAATAGATTTTCTCTTGCTGAGCACTCTTCTCGCTCAGATGCACTATTTGCTTAGCTTGGACAACATTCACCTCTATCATCTTGTGTAGCTGTGAAGCCCTCTGTAGCCTTAGCACGATGTTATTTAGGTTGACGAGCTATTCTTCTAACCCAATTTGGGGTAGAGTGGTTCTGGTGGTGAAGGTTAAGTGGGTTAATGGATCTGCTTGGTGGTTGGTGGTGGTAGTGGTGGACGTAGTGAATATAGGTGGTGGGATAGGAGTGGATGGTGAATGGGGGGTTGTAGTAGTGGTGGTTGGGAGTGTGGTAGTGATGGTGGGGGTGTGATAGTAGTGGTAGATGTGGTAGTGGTGTTAGTTGTGGCAGTGGTGGCAGCTGTGGCAGTGGTGGTGGTTTTTGTAGTGGTGGTAGATGTAATCAAAGTAAATCTAGGCCTCTTACCCTTTTTGCCATAAGGGTGAGCCATCCTTTTCTTCCTGGAGCCCTAGAGATAGAAACTCCCCCTAGGCTGCTGGGCTGGTCCGGGATGTAAGATGGATCAGTATCAGCAGTAACAACATCACCGGACTCACCCTGGCGTCCACCAACCGCCCTTAGCCCTCTCTCAGTGGCCACGACCCGGCTTCCCACCGTCCGTACCAATGGCTCATCATCCAACTCTTCCTCCTCATCAGGACAGAAGTCTTGGTGGAATGAAGCCGACTCGGATCCACCCGGACCCTCACATCCTTGACCATCACCATGGTCATCATCGTCATCTTAGTCATCGTTGGGTAGCTCAATGGGATTTACCTCGGAATCACTGTCGTCGTGACGCCACTTCCTCCTAGCGGGCGCCACATAATCATCATTGGCAAGATGCCCGAACAATCTCCTAACAGGGGGCCTTACCTGCTTCGCCCTGTACACCTTCATCTTGCCTAGAGTGGTGTCATCCATCACCTCTAGCATCACTACATCGTCCTTCTCCTTGGGTAGTAAGGGGAGCTTCTCATCTATGAGCATCTTCAAGAACCTTGGATACATGGAGAAGAGCTCCTTACCCTTGGCCTCAAGGTTCTCGATCATGTATGTGAAGATCAAGATCATGTTGGAGAAGCTGAAGAGGTGATTCAGCACCAGTGCAACGTAGGCATTCTAGATTTGGTCAAAAAGATCATCAAATCCACCCCTCCGTGAAGCAATACACTTGAGAATGATGTGTGCTAAGTACTTGAACTGGGAACACAGGTTTCTTTTGTTGAGCACACATGCGTTGATATCCCCAGTGTACTTCATCCTCAGAAAACATCCCCGTATAGTCAAAGGATGTAACCTGGTTGGGTGAGTAGCATTATCACCCAGGTCCGGTACTCGTCAAATGTCTGCTGCATCACCTCAATCTCTTCCCCAAAAATGGTACTCCGGATGCAGTAGGGCTTAGTAGATCTATCAACAGATGCACCCTCCCAGAAAGCCTTCTGTAATGACCGGTAGGGTGTGAAGGGAGCAGATATGGTTCTAATGATCCTAGATCGCCTCAAAAATGCAATAATACCCATAAACGCAGCAGCATTCCTAGTGGTGGCATCCAAGTGAGCACAAATGTTGTGTTTGGTGTTGATGATCCACCTATCTGTCATGTTTCTGTAACACAAGACACGTAAATATGAGATTTGTCCATAACAGAAACTGTTGATAATTTAATCTGTTCTGAAATCAGTCTGGTTCAATCGTGCGATTGAACCATACGCCTAAGTTCAGTCGGGTAATTAAGCATGCGACTGAGTTCAATTGGGCAACTGAGTTCATTCGGACGATTGAGCATGCGACTGAGTTGATTTGGGCGATTGAGCTCATACGCCTGGTTCATTCGGCCGATTGACTTATTCGCTCAGCTCAATCGTGCGATTGAAGTTCATACAGAGTGTCTAGTCGCAAAACTCTCTATTCGACACCCCGAATCTAGGTCAAACCTTGATGATAAACATTGTGTTTAGACTCTTTAGATTCGCAATCAATCAAAATAACACTTAGTACTAAATAAATTGACGATTAAGTCCATGTAGTGGTTTATTTTGAAGGTTTTGTCTCGGTTTAGTTTTCACCCAATTAGGTCATTAGGGCTTGACTAAACTGAGCATTTAGGTCAATTTTCGTCTCGCATTACCTATAGAGACAGAGTGTAATCGTTAGTGTCACAAACAGGAAGCTAAATCACGGATACGAAATTTGGGCAGAGTAACCTTGCTTTCGTGCGATTTAAGTGCGTTTTAGGGGGTGAGTGTTGGGTTTGTTGGACCAATATCTTAGTAGTTTAACCATTTAAAAGGGAAAAATGCAGCGGAAACATGCCTTAATATAATGATTTATAAGCTGAAAATTAAGCCTCATTTTATGTCAACATCAAACCCAAGATTATAAGGATCATATATATGTGAAATAACTAGCAAACAAGTAAACAATAACAACCAAAATCGACCATGGAACTACCTTCCAAAACTGCCCAAAAAAGTTGGATGAACCACCTTCCAAAAGGCTGCCCAAAATCATTGGATGTGAAGAAGAGAATGAAGTCTTGAAAGACCAAAACATCAAGGAAGATGTCCTCAAACTTGTATACCCACAAGCCTCAAGCAAGATACTTTGTAGCTAGGATTTTGACACCAAAACGCACCAAGAGAGCTGCTAAAAACCAATTTTCAGCTTGAATGTAAGAGAGAGAAGGAGGATGGAGTGTGTGTTTTTCAAGATTGGAGAGAGTGCTAAACAAAAGACCAATACCATCCAAGGGGGCGGCCGAACTCTATTAAACATTTGGGGTTTGCCCCCCAAAAGTCTTTTGCAAAATTGTTTTACTAAAACAATTATAAGTTATCTAATATAACTTATACACACACACTACTATTATTATTTCATGTTATTTAACTAACTTAAATAACATTACAAATAATGTCCATAAACAAAATATCCTTATAAGTTGTTTCATCTCATATGCAATTTATTTAGAAAACCTATTTTCAAAATTGGTATATTTATTTAATTGCATGATCATATTATCAATTAAATATTCATATTAGTGTTTTCTAAGCTTGTTATTGGGTATGACCCGACTTGGATCAATACGTATTAACCACATAAATATTCTATGTGTCTTGGGCATAAAGAATCCAACAATCTCCTACTTGCACAAGATTCATAGAAGATTGATGCAAGCAGTAAATACCGCCTAACAACGGTTTACTACCCTTAATACGCATGATTGAAAGCCATTCAATAACATCATCCCCTTAATGTATCCAACTTGAAATGATTTAGGTGAGTCAATCATTAATCCTTTTGTTACAGATGTCATGTTAAATCCAAGGACACAGAACGATCAATCCTTGTTGATTTAACTTAATAAGGCCTTAGAAATCTTGCTCTCAACGAATAAGAAGAACAAATTCCATCTTGACTACATATGTTTCTCACAATCACCTCGTGTCACACCTGAACATAGCCTTATGTACTGTCCATTATTTCAGAGCAGTGAAGAACTAGCTCAAGGTATAACACTTTGGTGAATATCAAAACCCAATATGTATCTCAGGTCGAAGGATACCAAATGATATTCGCCTTTACTCAAATTTACTTATGATGAATCTAGAAGATTCCATGTATTAAAATTGAGATACGGGTCAGTCCAATATTTGTATCCCACAAATATCTATGAATCTTGGCATCAACCAGTTGCTCTATATTCATTCCTTATGAATATCCACCAATCCATGTTCATAATAGTCTTACGTTCATATTTGTTCCCACAAATATGACCGACTACGTACATTTAGAATAATAAACATATTCATGGATATATACATGCTAAAAGGAACACAATCTTAGAATATCACAAATATATGAAGAGTTAAACGTTACATTGTAGTTGAATCTCCGCTCAATGTGTCTAGTCTTTTGATGTGCACGGGGTTCCTTGATTTATGCAATCGCACCCTCGTTATCACAAAATATTTCTAGGGGGTCTTGAATGGTAGGAACTACCCCTAGATCAACGATAAATTTCTTTATCCATGCAGCTTCCTGAGCTGCTAATGAGGCGGCTATGTATTCGGATTCTATAGTGGACAATGCTACCACGTCTTGTTTTGAACTCTTCCATGACACTGCCCCTCCATTCATAATGAAGACATACCCCGATTGTTATCCAGAATCATCTCGATCAGTTTGGAAGCTCGCATCCATGTAACCCTTTACAACGAGTTCCTCTTCACCATACCCATATATTAGAAACATATCCTTAGTCCTCCTAAGGTATTTCAATATACTTTTTACAGCAATTCAATGTCTATTACATGGATTTTGTTGATATCTACTTGTCATGCTTAACGCGCATGACACGTCCGGTCTAGTTCATATCATCGCATACATGATGGATCCTATAGCAGACGCATATGGGATGTCCTTCATTCGATCTTGCTCAACCTTTGAGCTTGGACATTGAGATGTACTCAATATTGTCCCTCTTTGAATAGGTACCATACCTTTCTTAGAGCTTTCCATCTTGAACCTTTTCAAGACTTTATCAATGTATGCACTTTGATTTAAACCTATTAACCGCCTTGATCTATCCCTATAGATCTTTATTCTCAGAATATAGGCAGCTTCACCGAGATCTTTTATGTAAAAACAACTTCCAAGCCAGGTTTTAACACCTTCCATGGTTAGAATATCATTTCCAAAAAGTAGTATGTCATCAACATACAATACTAGAAATGTAATTATGCTCCCACTAGCCTTCTTATATACACAAGCCTGGTCAATGTTCTTGATGAAACCAAATTTCTTGATTTCTTCATCAAAACATTGATTCCAACTTCTTGATGCATGTTCCAATCCATAGATTGACCTCTTTAACTTGCATACTTTATTAGGATGTTGTGGATCGATAAAACCATCAGGCTGAACCATATGGACAGTCTCTTTGAGATGTCCATTAAGAAAAGCGGTTTTGACATCCATTTTCCAAATCTCATAGTCATAATATGTGGCTATGGCAAACAATATCCTAATTGACTTTAGCATTGCCACAGGTGAGAAGGTTT
>BJCM01268932.1:0-10186 GCA_018326385.1 Flaveria bidentis
GTATATCAAAATCATTTGGGACATTTTAACAAAACCTTTTGATGCTCGATTCTTGTTTTTACCGAGAATCAATAGCAAGTTTAGGAAATCATACTAGAGCTATAAGATGCACACAATGATTTTGATTGTCAAGAGTTGCAGCCACGATGATTGTCTGCATATTTGTTCTCTTAAATCCATACATAGATTTTTGACACAAATTGGTGACGAGTTAGGTTTGATTATTTCAATAAGCATTTGTGGATCCCACACTTATATGGTAATAAACATTACTCAGGAGATTTTTGAGCGGTCTACGGGTATTTTGACGAGAAGAAACTATTCTAAGAGCTTTCAAAGAGATGCCAAGCCTCAGGTCAGTGCCACCACACAACAAAGAGGCGCAAACAACAATGAATTCTTGAATATTTAGGTTATGCTTATCCTCAGGTCAGTGCCATTGCACAACAGAGAGGCACACAACCTATCTTCTTGTTAAAGCATATATATATATTTTTTCTTTTTACACATAACGCACCAACAACATTTGTTATTATCTAGATTGCGCTTAACATTTTTTCGTGCTTTGCTCTTTTTATGGTCATCCGCACACATTTTTGGCATTTATTTGCTCGTCACCCCTTATTGGAAATGCGTTGATTGTGTTAACCAGGGATATGATGGGAACCCATAGCAAGTTGAACAACTTAGTTTGAATTTAAATCACCAATGAGGTCTAATCATCTATTGTGTTGAATCTACCGACACATCATATAATGGTCTAGCAACCTCTAGGTCTACTTTCTCTGTGTTACCTCAGTAGTGTACTAGTTTTATTATCATTTTTCCTTTTATTTTGCTTAGACTTCTCAGACTAATACTTCGAATTTTGCATCTTAATCATTTAAATTCTTTTACAGTCCCAAACTATTTGTTCCATGTGTACTAACATTTTTCATAAATATTGAGTCAAAATCACATATTTGATCTCATTTCTATTAGCCAGACTGTCATCATCCCTCGTTCGTTTTTAAGTAATTAAATTAATCTAACCTATTCTCCCCTGAAAATTCTAAAACTGAAAATATTTTTGTGTTTTTGGATTTCAATAAACAGGAAAATAAAATAAAAGAAAAGAAAAAAAATGTCGGTCTTCCTCTAAAATCACATCAATTTTCTTTTTCACGTCATTAACCTCTAAAAGATATAAAAACTTTGGTTTATCAAATGCTTTTGTGTAGAGGTTGGCACGTTGAAAATCCTTATTTATTTTAACCACATCGATTTATTACTTTCAAAACAGTCACGTATAAAGTGATATTTAATACCGATGTGTTTAGTTTTAAGATGTTGGAATGGATTTTTGATGAAATAGGAATGTTAGAGAATTGCAGAATTATTAACAAAATAGGAATGTTAAAGAATTGTAAAGCGTAGTCACGCATTTGCTATTGAATTTAAATGATCTGCGAACAGCAACTTGCAGCAGCAACGTATTCCGCTTCACAAGTTGACAGAGCAACCGATGTTTGCTTCTTACACTGCCAGGTGACTAACCGTGTACCAAAGAATTGACAACCTGTAGAAGTTGACTTGTAATTCATCTTGGAACCACCATAGGCCGAGTCACTATACACTGTAAGCTCAAAATCATCGTCATGAGGATACCACAACCCGAGTGTTGGAGTACCCTTCAGATAGCGAAAAATCTATTTCACACCAATGAGATGATTTACTTTTGGTTTTGCCTGATATCTCGAACAAAGACATGTGGCGTACATGATATCAGGACGAGACGCTGTGAGATACATAAGGGATCCGATCATTCCTCTATACATTGTAGCATCAACCAGATCACCATTTTTGCCGGGTGCCACATCGTGGTTCGTGGCAAGTGGAGTTCTAGCAGCTGAAGCATTCTCCATATCAAACTGGCTGAGGATGTCCCCTACATATTTAGTCTGATGCAGGAAGATTCCTTTTGATGTCTGCTCCACCTGTAATCCTAGGAAAAACTTCATCTCCCCCATTGCACTCATCTCGAACTCTGCTTTCATTAGAGATTCAAATTCTTTACATAATTTTTCATTGTTGGAACCAAAGATTATATCGTTTACACATATATGTACCAACAGTAAATCTCCGTCTTTTCTTTGATGAATAACGTACAATCAATCACTCCTCTGTGAAAACCGTGTTTCACAAGATGAGTCGAGAGCTTCTCATACCAGGCTCTAGGGGCTTGATGGAGCCCTTAGAGAGCCTTGTCCAGTTTGTAAACTCTGTCCCAATGATAAGGATCCTCAAATCTTTCGTGTTGACTGACGTAGACTGTCTCACGGATTTCACCATGAAGGAATGCACTTTTGACATCTAGTTGATAAACTTTAATCTTATGTAAGATGCATAGGCTAGGAAGATACGGATTGCTTCCATTCTAGCCCCAGGTGCAAACACTTCATTGTAATTAATGCCTTCGACTTGTCTAAAACCTTGAACCACAAGTCAAGCCTTGTTTCTGATTATGACCCCTTGGTCATCTTTCTTGCACTTCAAGACCTATTTAGTGCCAATTACCTTAGCACCTTTTGGTCTATCCACTAGTGTCCATACTCCAAGCTTCTTCAATTGTAGGAGTTCTTCTTGCATGGCACTAACCCATGCCTCATCATTTAAGGATTCACTTACATATTTTGGCTCAAATTGAGACACAAAACATCGATAAGCAGCATTGTGAATATAGCCTTTTTCCATGACTGAGGCATAATCAGCTGAGTATAGATGATTTCGTGTCTGTACACCCGATTGTACATCCCCTATGACGTTGTTCAGAGGATGATATGCATTTATTCGCGATCCGAGAGTGGTGGGAACAACTACTTCCTCATCCAGGTAATGAATTCCTGGTTCAGTATCTGTAGCCGTTGGAGTGTGAGGTTCCGAAGTTTCAGAGGTATCAATATATGATGCTTGTGTACTTTCAGTAGTAGGAACTTGTTCCTCCTATTCCACCTGTTCAGTCTCCACTTCTTCATCGTTAGAGGAGGAGTCGCTTACATCAAGTGCTCCCCCTAAAGGACTAGATGATTCACCTTATGGAACTGATGTTGTCGAGTCTAGTGACGGTGTGTTTAAGACATCGTACATCATTCTGGTCAATAACTCATCATCAGGAAGGGAGGGAAGGATGTTGAAGGAATTAAAGAATCCATCATAGTCAAAGAAAAATAAGGGTCCCTTACTAGCAGGGGTAGAGTATCTTTAAACATCAACGTTGCACCACACTTCTACCTGACCCGCTGCGTTGTTATAAACTCTCTTGCCTAGTATATTGTATCCTAGAAAGATCCCTTCTTCAGCCTTCTCACTGAACTTCCTTAACCGAGTTTTCTTCAGCAGCGTACATGGTGTGCCAAAAGGTTCGAGGTACTCCAGATTAGATTTACGTCGCTGGAGAAACTCATAACACGTTTTACCATGGCGTTTGACCACCAGTACTCGATTTAGGGTGTAACATGCATTAGCTACGGCCTCGTCCCAAAATTGGATAAGTAGTTTCGAGTCGGCTAGCATCGTCCGGGTTGTCTCTATAAAGCTCCTATTCTTCCGTTCAGCAACTCTGTTCATTTGTGGAGTGTAGGCAGATGTGAACTAATGTACACTTCCTTTCTCTTTGAAGAATGCCTCCATCCACTGGTTCTTGAATTTTGTGCCGCTGTCTGAGCGAATTTGACGTACTTTCAGCTTATAGAGAGATTCCAATGTGGTCACCAGCTGTTTGAACGATTCAAATATTTCTGATTTGGATTTCAAAAACATTACCCAAGAGAATCTGGAGTAGTCATCAGTGACTACATAACAGTACATATCACCAGCGATGCTCTTGGTGCTCACAGGACCGAACAGATCCATATGCAGAAGTTTGAGAGGCAATACAATAGAATTTACTTTCTTTGCCTTGTGAGACTTCTTGGTCTGTTTGCCTTTCTTACACGCTACACAAAAATCCAAAAGTTGAACATTCTTAACATTAACTCCATTTACTAAATTGTTCTAAATCAAATGATTCATCTTTCTGTGCATTTATGTGTCTCATTCTCCTATGCCAGGAGATCGAGTCCCTCTCAGTTGCCTTTGACAAGAAGCATTGTACTTGATGATCGGTTGTGGAGACCTTCGATAGATCCAAGACATATAAGTTATTATATCTTGAATCTGACATTAAGATTTTGTCCTATGGGATAATGTAATCCTTCTTCAACGCGTAGCACTTCTTGTTGTCAAAAACAACTTTGAATCCTTTGTTACAGACCTGAGAGACTGAAAGCAAGTTATTTTGTAGTTGTTAAATGTAGTTGACCTTATCAAACTTGACTTTCTGGTTTCCCACTTCGCCTTGAGCGGTGATGTATCCTCCTTTATTTCCAGCAAATGATACATGTCCCCCTTTAATTTGTTTGACATTGAAAAGGAGAGATAGGTTCCTGGTCATGTGCCTAGACGCCCCACCATCAAAAATCCAGGTATATGTGATAGCACTGTAATAGACACCCTACACATTCAAAAGAAATGATCAGTTTAGGTTTGGGACCCAAGCCTTAAATGGCTTGGGTGACCTAGAGGAATCACACATTATAAACTCAACCCACTGTCCATTTAACGTAAGGGCATATCATTCTTCTTATTGTTCTCATTATCAGATAATGGACTTGACTTTTCTTTCCATAAGCCAGTTTTATGTAAGGCCTGTTTGTTATAAACAGACGACTGGTTTACAGTTTGAACTTTAGGTTCATTAATTCTCTTTCGTGGAGTAATAGAACTCCTTTTCTAAGAACTTGGTTTTGTATTATAAAGTTTAATTTCCTATCTAGGAGTCTAATAATACAGACAGTTAGAAGAAATGTGTCCTCTCTTTCCATAACTGTAGCATGATCTCCCTTCTACATGTTGAGGAAACTGTTTGTGTGGGGTTGAGTGTGATACATGTGTGACATGAGGCTGGTTGGATTTAGTCACTTGTCGTTTAGATGTTTCTGCTTCTTTAACAAAATTAATTGTTTGCACACTTTTACCATCTTTAGCCTTTAGTTTATTTGGACTTTGACGTGAAGTACGTGTTTGGTTAACTGATTTGGTCATTTTGGGTTCAGAAGTAGACATGTGTGAACCTGACTTTACATTAACCTTTTCAAATTTATCATCCAAGTTTACAATAGGCATCTTTTCCTTTGATTTCAAAGTAGACTCCTTCTGTTTAGTGACAGAGTTCACTAGTTTACCAGTGGAATCTGGATCACTAACTAGAGGAGTGGACACCACATGATCCTTAATTGGGTTGTTATTTACCGGTCTACATTTTGTATTTAACATGATCTTATGTGGTGGTGGAACTACTTTGTAACCCAACCCTTCCCCATTATTTCGTTCTTTCACTAAGGTTGAACTATGTGGGAAGAACTGGTCCAACTGTGCAGTTTTTGTTTTAAAGAATTGACTTCGACTTCTAAAACTGCTTTTTCTTTCTTTGTTTCTTCCAAAGAATTTAAATAAAACTTTATATCATTAGCTTGATTAAAAGAAACAACCTCGGTTTCCCTTAGTTGTTTACCTAAAATTCTATTTTTTCTTTATAACTACACTCATTTTGTTTTAAAATACGTTTAGCTTTTGTGCACAGTTGTAAATAATTTACTAAGCTATCATTGTGGTCTAATAACCTAACAAATTTAAAATCAATGCTTTCTCTAAATCTTTTACATTCAATACAAGCATGTTTTTCAAAAAGTTGGTCTTTCGGACTTACTTATGAAGAATCAGTTGAATCAGCCATCAATGCAGAGTTAGACTCTTCGGATGCTGGAGATTCTGAACATGTCGTTCTGAGTTCTTCTTCAATCAGGTGATTTACCACATTCACAGCTTCTTCGTTATCTGACATTACTTTTTGAACTGTGATTTCACCTTCACTCGCAGAGCCATCATCCCATCCCTCGACACAGTTAATGTTTGATTCACCCGGAGACACACAACGGAAGGTCCAGTCCTGCCCTTTGTCACATTGAGCAGTCAAGGCCTTTTTCTCTTTGCTTGAAGAGGTAGTTCCACTCATGTCATTGTCTTGACGGTTGAAGGTTGAGAACGGATTTCCGTTACTTGTTTTCTTGTGCTTTACACATTCTGTTAGGACCGTGTACGTACGGAGTACTAACTGATAATGCTTGTATACCTAATCAAATAGTGTGGGATCCTATTTGATTAGCGATCCAATTAGTGAGAACGCAGTTTCGATCAATGTAACGATTAATGAAATGTTAAGAATGATTAGAACATGATCAACTGCGAACTATGAAGTTGGAACAGGTTCTCTGAAGTCTCTGGACGGTTAGGGTATGAATGTGAGTTGAAATTCTTGAAGTTTTCCATTTTTTCATGAATTAGGTGGTATTTATAGGTTAGAGTTTGTCAATCGTATGACTGAACCATTAGCATGGTTCAGTCATGCGACTGAATCATGCGATTGATTCAAACACACAACTGAAGGTTCAGTCGTGCGACTGAGCCAATCTTATGTCTCAATCGTGCGACTGATCCAGTCTCCTGGTTCGGTCATGCGACTGGTCCATTAACATGAAGTATTCATGCGTATGGTCCATTCGCATGAAGACTTCATACGATTAAGTTTGAACATGTTTCTCAATGATTATGGACTAAGAACTATGCAAACAACTACAAACCTCTATAGTTTGTTCAATATGCTTTATTACATAATAAACAATTAAACATTAAACATTATAAGCATCAATCACATATTGTATTTCATTCAACTCATTCATTACATATAGTAAGACATGACAGACATTTTACATTAAACTCCTAAACTAGGTACATATGTATCAACAAACTCCCCCTTGGACCTAGTTTACATTAGTGTCTGACATTCTTCATTAGCTCCTCAAATTACTTGTACTTCTCCTCTCTAGTAACTCCTGCATGTATCTCAAATGCAAAACAAAGTCGTATAACGTTCTGGAACCGGAGGGCTTGTACTATATCTTGTGCGTCATAGAATAGTGGTCACTTGTATAATGTATAGACATCGTCTGCAGACAAGTTAGTCAGCCACATAGAGTCGAACACCCGGATAGTTTCCATTTTGTCTCTCTCTCTGTAGAACTATGACCGCTTCCCATGTTCTCCAATCATAATACCACCATTTGAAGTGTGGAGTGAAGTCCTGTAGCATTTCCCGTAAGGGAATCTTGGACATTGTGCGTGGAGGACTCCACTTCAGCACCACCTTAGGCTTTCCAGAAATGGGATCCACTTCAGACCTTCAGATGTAACTCTTCGGTTATTAAGGTCTGAAGTTTACCCACCTAGTGTGGTATTCCTTCTGTAGTGCAGCCTCAAACTAGTCTTACATTTTTCTCGGATCAGCATATAACAAGTTTAAGCGTGCCATCTGATTGAGCTCAAAACCAGGGAGAGTCTTCAGATTATGTGGGAATCTAAAGTACTCTATTCCCTTCTCCTTCTTAACTGCATAAACATTAAGATCCTCAAAATACGCCCACGCAATAATCTTGCCCGACACCTTTAGATGTTTCTTGACCTTGTAAAGCTTGGTGTAGGCATTTGGCTTTTGAGCAGTGCGTTGGGCTCGTATCTCAGCAAAACAAGCCGCCTATTCAGCCTTCTTTATATCAACATCAACGTCTGAGGCTTGGGCTTGCCTTGTATTCTTCTCTGTCTCTTTTTCCATCTCATCCAGTTTGTCAAATGTAGTACTGCCGAGAGTGTCACCCAAGTTGGGGATCACATTGCCCTCTCCGTTAGTGTACTCTGGATAGTACTCAGCTGTGACATCCTCAATCTCTATTTCAACTACCTCGTTTAGCTCATCGTCACTTGTCACATCAAAAGTAGGTGCATCTTTGACAATCTCATCTGGATTTAGCCTAAACATCTTGCAAGTTGCTTGTCAGTCAGGTCATGTATAATTTCTCCTTCGGGAGTGTAGCTCACCGACCTTCTGACAATCCCTTGCAAATCAAGAATCATTGTGAATTGAGACTTGATTTGTTGTAGGGGAGCAACATCATATTCATCTAGCTTAGATGTTTGATCTGCTTGATTTAAACATGTAATACAAGACATTTAAACATTAGATAAATATATATAAACTTTAATTACACAACTGTAATACAAGATTCAAGTACAAAAGTTTTTAAATACATAAACATCTAGTCATTACTTTTGTCTTGAATCGCAGGCTTCTCAGCAGGAGGGGCGGAGGATGATGCTCCTTGGTCTTGTGCTTTCTTTGTCTTCCTTTATTGACCTTGAGCTAAGGGTGATGCAGCTGCATCACTTTCTTCATCGTCATCTCCTCTTTTCTTTCCCCTTGACCCTTCATCATCACTGTCATCTTCGTCATCAGACTCATCATCTTCACCATCATCATCATCTTCATCGTCATCATCATCATCATCATCATCACAATCACCTTCTTTAATCTTCAGAGGCTCATCTTTCGATCCTTTAAGTTTGAGCATGATCTTCTTTTTGGCCTCCAACTCCTCAATCCTCTTAACTGATTGATTATTTTGCTCCTGAAGTTGGGTAATCAGCTGAGCTTGCTGAGTGATCTATTGTGCTTGAGTAACATTGAATTCCACAAGCTGACTTAACTGTGTGGCTCTTTACTCATTAGTAGCTAACCACTTCAACACCATCCGGTTTAGTGCTGCTAGTTGTTCCTCTACTCCAATAGAGGGTAGAGTGGGTCCTGTGGTGAAGGTAGTGTGGGTTGATGGACCTGCTTGGTGGTTGGTGGTGGTAGTGGTGGATGTGGTGAATAAGGGTGGTGGGATAGGAGTGGATGGTGAAGGGTTGGTTGTAGTAGTGGTGGTTAGGAGTGTGGTAGTAGTGGTAGGGGGTGTGGTAGTAGTGGTGGTAGCTATGGTGGATGTGGTAGATGTAGTGGTGGTTGTGGCAGTAGTGGTGGTTGTGGCAGTGGTAGTGGATGGGGTCAAAGTAAATCTAGGCCTCCTACCCTTTTTGCCATAAGGGTGAGCCATCCTCTTCTTCCTGGAGCCCTTAGAGATAAAGGCTCCCCTTGCCTGCTTGGTTGTTCTGGGGTGTAAGATGGATCAGTATCAGCAGTAACAGCATCCCCGGACTCACCCTGGCGTCCCCCAACCACCTTGATCCCTCTCTTAATGGCTACGACCCAGCTCCCCACCGTCCGTACCAGAGGCTCCTCATCCGACTCCTCCTCCTCATCCATCTGAAAATCAGGGTGGATTGGAGCCGGCTCGGGTCCACCCGGACCATCACCTCCTTGACCATCACCATGGTCATCATCGTTAGAGTCATCTGAGGGTAGAGAAATAGGCTTAGAATCTGAGTCATTGTCGTCGTGACGCCACTTCCTCCTAGCTAGAGCCACATAATCCTCCCGAGCCAGATGCCCAAACAGTCTCCTTACCAGGGGCTTCACCTGCTTGCCCCAGTATACCTTCATCCTTCCGAGGGTAGTGTCATCCATAACCTCCAAACTCACAACATCGTCCTTCTCCTTGGGCAGTAAGGGAAGCTTCTTATCTATGACCATCTGCAGGAACCTTGGATACATGCAGAAGCTCTCCTTACCCTTGCCCTCAAGGTTCTTGATCAGGTAAGTGAATATCATGTTGGAGAAGCTGAAGGGGTGATTCAGCACTAGTGCCATGTAGGCATTCTGGATTTGGTCATAGAGATGATCGAATCCACCCCTCCGTGAAGCAATGCACTTGAGAATGACGTGTGCTAAGTACTTGAACTGGGGACACAGGTTGCTTTTGTTTAGCACACCCGCGTTGATGTCCCTAGTGTACTTCATCTTGAGAAAACATCCCCTTACAGTTAGAGGGTGTAACCTGGTTGGGTGAGTAGCATCATCTGTTGGTACACATGTCCCTAGTTCTAGTCTAGTGATCTTAAATGTAATAGACTTTCATCTTGTAACACATATGTAATATTGAATCTATGAAATGAAAAACTCTTTTGTGAATGTTTGTTGATTGTTTAATGTTATATCTATTGATATTATGTATTGGTACACGCATATATGAACATGTTATATAGGCTTACAGTTGTTAGACATGTTCTGAATCATTAAAGGTTCAAGAATGTCTTTAACTAAGTAATTTGATTCAGTCGC
>BJCM01268941.1:0-23784 GCA_018326385.1 Flaveria bidentis
GGTCACCTGAAAAGATATGCTCAAAATGGTCAACAAAATTGTTAGTGAGCTCGCAGGTTTAAAAGTAAATAAGTAATTGATGTTGTATAATGTTGTTGCAGAATACTGTGCATACAGTTATAAGTAAGCAAAATCACATGACAAGAGCTTTACAACCAGACCTAACGACGTACACAAAGAATCTTGTCGGAATATATTCACCCAAGGCCCGTTCCTAGCGACTGCTGGTACTAACTAGTATACCAACACGAGGGTGGGGGTGTCAACCCAAGTAGTACTACCATTACCTATCCGTCGGTTCCCATACTAGAATTAAATGGTTGTAAGAAAGAACCACAAAGCAGACTCAAGCATGTATCATATAAGTACTCACAAAACAGTAGCACGTTGATACCAAGTATGTAAATTGTATGTATGTAGTACAACATGAAAGTGGGTGAGCATACTTTTCCCCCAAGTTTGTAAATGATTGAAAAGTTGTATAAGCATAAAAAGGGGCCACGAAATTCACTTGTTAAGTGGTAAGTATGGATGTTCAAGTTCCCAACAGTTGTATGTAATGAAGAGTCAAACACCTATTGACAGTTATTGTTAAGCATTAATGATATGCATAAAGCAAATAGTAACGTTTGGTCGGTTTGGGTTGTATCAGGTCGGTCGCGGGTAACACACACAAGCAGACACACGTATTAGATCTTATGTAGATCCAAGTACTAAGAGTAGTCTTCATTGCTAATGACATTCATGTAAAGATCCCATTGATATAAAAGATAGTACTTGTCAAACATTTGTAATCCTAAATAGGTTGTTGAGAATTTGTAAGATGTTAGGTTGATTTAGGTTGAATTAGTATGTGCGTGTTGATATCGTTGACTTTAATTTTTGTGGTCAAGCAATGACACTTTTACTGATGTTACCTTATCATCACAAGACATTCAAGAAGGAAAATTCACACACACAGCACCATCAGTCACACAACAGGACCAGACGCTCGACACAACTCTCCATTCGTACGATTCAACCTTCAATCGTACGAATTAGCTTCATTCGCACGGTTGAACCTTCATTCGCTTGACTGGCATTCAGTCGTACCACACAACACCCAATCACACAACTTAACCTCCATTCACAAGAATCAACCTTCATTCGTACGAATCAGCTTCATTCGTACGATTGGCCTTCAGTCGTGCGATCCACGCACAGTCGCATACATTCACTCGGTCGCAGGACTCAATCGCACACCACATTCATCCGCATTGACTCAATCGCACACAACATTCATCTGCATTGACTCAATCGCACTCATTCATTCGATCGCACGGCTCAGTCTCATGACATCCCCATTCGCACAACTTAGTCGCTCGAATGACACAGTCGCATAACTCAGTCGCACGAATCACCCTGTCTCACGGCTCAGTCACATGAAAGACCCAATCTCCTGAACTACAGGTTCGCGACTGCTGAAGTGCAGAGCAGCCTTCAGCTGCCCCGAGCACGAGTTTTACACAACAAGGACTTCCAGAAACACACTACAAACACACACAAACAAGAAGCACACGCAGAAATACATCACACACACCCACACGACCTCTTGTGTTCGGGTTGACCCGAACACCCGAAACCCTAGAAATGGGCAGCAGTAAAACGAGCAAGAAAAAGACAACCAAGGTCGTCTACCAGCAAGAATGGAGTAGACTAGGTTGTAGACGAAGTCTAGATGACGGAAACGAGACCAAATGGAGCGTTTTTGGTGCAAAAGTGAAGAAGATAGGTGGTGAAGAAGAAAATGAAGAAGAAGTGAAGAAGATGAAGAAAATGGCTGGGAATGGGGTTTTTATACCCATCCCAAGTTTGGAAAATATCAAATTTAGTCCCTGCACTTAGCCCCCGAGTTCCCAA
Organism: Flaveria bidentis; assembly: GCA_018326385.1. Lineage (NCBI taxonomy): Eukaryota > Viridiplantae > Streptophyta > Magnoliopsida > Asterales > Asteraceae > Flaveria > Flaveria bidentis. The sequence goes on from BJCM01268941.1 coordinate 1,900, forward strand.
AGTTTGTTTCAGTTGAAAACGACTTAAAAAGTGTTCGTTATATTAGTGTTAAAAATGTATTTAATGATATTTGGTAACTTAAAATGGTTTTATTAATGACAATAATATTATTTGAAAACAATATAAATTTAGTGTTAACGACGACAAATTTGTAAAAGTTTTAAGCATAGCACACGTTCACAAAGGAAACACAAGCACAAAGATGATAAAGCAAGTATGATATCCATACAAGGAGTTAATAAAAATGAGGAATGAACGATCAAGGAAAAGTTAACGGGTAATCATGTTAATTGACGGACCTTGAGGTGATGGATGTCACAATGAAAAGGCTGTAAAACGAATCTTTCGTTATCTTAAAGGCTCTTCTCATTTAGGTCTTTGGTATCCTTATGGTGGGAATTTTGACTTACATGCCTATTCTAATAGTGATTCTAATGGTTGTAGGTCAAATAGAAAATCAGTCACTATTGGATGTCAATACTTGGGTAATTGTCTGGTTTCATGGCAAAGCAAGAAACAGACCACTGTTTTTCTCTCTACAGGAGAAGCATAATACATTGCTGCTTGCAACTACTGTTCACATGTGCTCTAGATCCAGCACCAGATCATTGACTATGGGATAAACTTTCTCCATACATCGTTGTTCTATGAGAACGAAGCAGCCATTGGGATTGCCAAGAATCCTATTCATCATTCCCGAACCAAGCACATTGAGTCTCGGATTCATGCAATCCGTGATGCTCAGGAAAAAGGTTTTATTGATATTATTCTCATTGACACCAAAAATCAAAAAACAGATCTTTTCACTAAAACATTTGATAAACCTCGCTTTTATGAATTGATCTCTATGTTGGGTTTAATATCTTTTTAGAAAACTCATTTTTTTATTTTCTTTCTTTTCTTTCTGTTGAATCCGCTCCTTCATTCTTCATCATTTTTTTACATTATAAAAAATAAAATACATAAATAAATAAATAATAATAAATTTAATAGTGATATAAGGTCTTGTAAGAAATTTCCACATCTTTCTTAAGTGTAGAAATTTCAGGGAAGAATATATATTAAAAGTTCTATTAAAAGTTCTTTTTGTTTTCCATTGTAGAATAAAATGAGAAGCCTGGATGATGTAAAGGAGGTTAGCAGTATTGTGTGGAATATGTTTGATAGGTTCAGCCAGGAATCAAAGTAAACAGTTATTTTGTAGCTGAATTAATAGAACAAGAAACTTGATGACTCAAATAATCCCTTTGACATCTTTAGCCTTCACAAAATGTCAAGTCCTTGTTCAAAAAGGCTTGAGAACATGATACCTCTGTTTGAGCTATTCATATCTAAAGTATCTTTGGATCAAATCATTTCTATTAATCTCAAAAAGCTATATGATTTTTCATCTTTGCATATAAGATGCTCCCTGTTGTATTTTATCTTATGCTTATCTCCTCTGTTATGTGTGAACATTGATCTGTAGTGATGATCTCCTTTGTTGTATGATAGTACTGACCTGGAGCTTTCTCGGCATAATATGATAATCTTCTCTGTTATACGTAAGTATAGACCTGAAGTTATCATCTGGAAAACTCAAATTGATCATCTCCTCTGTAATACGTAAGAATAGACCTGGAGCTCTCATCATTTGATGTTTATAAGGGCATTGCTTTGTTTTGTAATAAGACCTTTGTTGTTTCTAAGAGGAAGATTCATGCAAAGTGTGTCATTTGTTCAATACATCATGAGGAAAAATAAGTTTCTTTGCCAAATGTCTGTGGGGATCGGGTCATTTTTCTTTGAACAAAATCCAAAACATGATAACAATAGCTACGATGCATCTGTTGAAACGAAGAAGGCATGGACTTAAGTGGACAAGCATATCAACAATCCCGCCAAACTTTGATTCTCCTGAAGATCTTTTTAGCTTCTCTTTTATATCCTTTTATATTGTTCAAATTTTGTTATAAAATTTTTAATCGTGAATAATGGTGAGGTCTTGTGGGGCTATTTTCGTTTGATTTTGTTTACCGTATTTTAATTTCTTTTATTTTTTATTTTTATTATTGTTATTATTTTTATTATTTTTATTATTTTATTATTTTACTTTTATTCTATTTTATATTATTATAATGAAAAGGGAATCAAAATTATTTTTTTCTAAGTTTACAGCGAAATTATACTTTCGCTTGATAGTTTCACAAGGCGAAACTGTACCTTTGACCGGCTCTTTCGCGTGGTGTAAAGTCTATTTCGACCGGAATCTCGCCCGGCGAAATTGAAGTTTCGCTTGGCGAAACTACAATTTCACTTACTGCGAAACTATTTGCTATATAACTCAATTTGCGAAATTACTTTCTCATTTTGGCACATTCGAGGGTTTAGGCGTTTTAGGGCATATCAGTGGCTTCCGTGTGCGACTTTGATTTTCGGTGCTTTGGATTCTTGATTGACCATTGTATCTTGTTCGCAAGTGAGTTTCAAACTCAGGACTATAACTTAATCGAATTTTAACCGCAACATTGTGAGTCTATTTGATTGAGACTCTTTGTTACCTTCGTAGTTCTTACTGTGAAAGTACCGATAGTCCAACGAAACTGAACAAAAGTTCATGTTTTTTAGCGAAACTATGATGTTATGCAGTCCGAGCGAACTTAACAGTTTCGCTAAGTAAACTTTAGTTTCGCTAAGCCAAAACTAAGTCGAATCTACTTCACTTTCTTGTTGAAACTAATGAATAATTGCTGACGAAACTATACTTTAGTCTATCAAAACTAAGATTCTTCCTGCGAAACTACAGTTCCGGCCAACAAAATTAATTTGGTTTTTGTGTAAATTTTGTCTTTTTCTTATTTTTATTTAATTCTAGCATTTAATATTCTATTCTAATGCGTTTCATTTGTTTTTCAGAATAAACAACAAATATGAAATTTGACGAGAGGAACAACATAACTGCTATATTAGATGATTCTCACCCCAAAGCAGCTGGATTTAGAGATTGCATCCGATGGATGCAGAGATCCCTTATTGCTTACGCCATATCTCACTCTACTATTGTCTATAATCTTCACATTAGAGATTTCTAGAGAACAGTTGAGTATGATACTAGAGGGAACACACAGAGGATTATAGCCAAAGTCATGGATAATGAGGTGATCATTACAGCATAGATAGTTTCAAGGGTTCTAAGATTAGACAAAGATACTGGAGAGGAGGTTACTCTGACACATCTGGAGGTGTTTGAAGAGTGCAGGCTCATGGGATATGAGGGACCACCTTTCAGCTCCAGGAAGGAGATCAAGAAGTCCTTCCTCTCCAGGGAATGGAGATACATAGCTCATGTCTTCATTATGTGCTTAGATCACTGTAAAGGTGGATGAGATGGGCTTAATATAGATTGGGCAAAAGCAATGGTGTTATGCTGCAAGTGAGAGAAGGCAGACATTGCAAAATTGATTTTTGTGTGTATGGCAGAGAATGTGATGGCCTTGCAGAAGGATAAATGGTTGTTCTATCCTCGATTTTTACATATGATTTTTGCAAAATTGATTTTTGATGGCCTTGAAGAAGTTGGGTTCATTAACATGGGATTTGACATTGATAAAGATTTGGCTAGTGAGGAGATAGTGAGAGAGAAATCTATTGAAAGGGATGCTGAGAAAGGGAAGGGGCGAATTGATGATGAAGAAGAAGATGAGCGTCTCGTTGATTATGATTCAGAACTAGAATACTATGAGGTTGATGAGAGGCCCTAAACTATGTTGTCAAGAACGGAGATAAGGATGGAGATGTGTTTGAAATAGCCAAAGATGAATGGTTTGTCAAGGTGAAAGAGCCTGAAGAGCTGACTCCCATGTTCTAAAACATGGAAGGGTTAAGCAAGAAGGAAGCAGACAAGAGGATTATCAGTTGGTGTTATAACTCCGACCTCAAAATGTTTATGATCAAGAGGATAAGGGGTGGTATAACTTATATGCACAAGAGGAAGGCTTTCAAGACATTACCCAAATGGGATCTGAGGAGGCTGGCAGTACTGCCATTACTGAACGCTCATCTAAGTGAAAGAGCCTTGTTGCTGGAGATGGAGATAAAGAATGGATTGAATGACAACTTTGAGTCATTCGGCTTTATGAAAGCTGAGAGGAGAATACTGAAGAAGGATAAGGACTAGGAAACAGGGAAGGGAAATATTGTGCTAAGGTTGAAACCCCCAAAGACGGTGAACATGGTCAGATTGGTAGATCCCCTCCCCCAGCAATTACAAAACTTTGAGAATGGTTTTACGACAACAATACAGGGGAGGCGGTGATCAGGGAAAAGAATGGGGTTGAGTTCATAGTGTTTGATCCAATGGAGTTATTCACTTTTTGTGATGAAGACCTGCTAGTTCTTTGCGAGAATCATATTAATGCAGGTGCATGTGATGATACGAAAAAGGAAGCTAGTCTATTTATGACTATGGCTAACAAAATCAGAGGAGTGAGGGCTAAGGTGAAAGAGCTTGCGGAGAGAGTGAGAGCTCAGGATGATCTAAACATGGATGTTTGGGATTTGGCTAGACAGTTTGAGCAAGCCAGTGCTCATCCCGAAGGAGCTAATGAAGTTGGAGGGGGCCAGAGTGAAACATTTGTTAAAGCTCCTAAGGAGGTTGTTGCAGAAGTTGTAGAGGACACATTAGAGGCACCAGGGTAGACTGGAGCTGACCAAGGAGAATCTATGTCTGAAGCCCTGGGGAAAGAAGCTGCAGGAACAGATATAGATACGTTAGAAGCAGCAAAAGAGACTGGAGCTAACATGACAAATCGAGACAACTGAAGGCGGTGGGATCCAACTTAGGGGGAGTATTGAAGATCATGTATAGGTTGGACTCACAATAGATTAGATTGTTTATATTACTTTGTAATAGGTTTAATGTTAGTTTACTTTTGTATGTATTTTGTTTAGTTTTGTAGTCCAGCGAAACCGTGAGCGAAACTATAGTTTCGCTCATAGTCAGTTGTTTAGTTCTCCCGGCGAAACTGTTGTTTCTATCGAGCGAAACTATTGTTTTGGCAGAACGGTTTCACTGATAGCAAAACTTCCTGGGAAACTAAGACTATTATATATAGTTTTGATCATTTTCATTATTGAAAAGCTTGAAAAAACCCTAATTGTTTATCCTTGTTGCAGTGAGTATTGTAAGTAGTCATTTCACTAAGATATCATTGTGCTTTGTTATTATTAAGTATGTTGAATCATGATTGCCTTATTTTGATTCATTTGTGGTTGTTCTCAATCTTCTTCATCTTTTTTTCTATTATTTGTATTTGATATTAAACGATTTAACATCTCATTTGTACTGCAAATCGATCTAATGGACCAACAATTAGAGACTTTGTCTTCGGAAGCTGAAGTTTTTCTTTAGAAGTTCCTTCAGATTTGACTTTGGAAGTTCATCTTTTGTCTTTGGAAGTGTTGATATTGTCTTCGGAAGTTCTTTATTAGTTGTACCCTAAATTGTCTAAGTGTTGGTTTTGGTTACACCAGCCTAACTTGATCCAACTAACTCCCCTAAGGCTGATACTACAAAAACTTCACCTATTCCTACTTCTCAAAACCTTCAGCACTAAGGACAAAAGATATTTATCTGTTTCTTTATTCTTCCATGAAGTAGTGCTGAGAAGCTTGTACAAATCATTCATGGACAGGAGATCTAGTTTGCTATGTAACCTTTGCTGAGTCCCTCTAAAGAGAGTTAGCTGACAAGAGTTATAATCATACTCCCATCTAACTATTGGTTCTGATTCCTAGCCTTCTACCATTTGTAAAAAGGCTTTGCCTTGGATGGTTGACCTTTCCTTGTCTTTATTCTCTCTTGGATTCAAGTCCTCTTCAATCTTAGCTCTAGCAGTTAGCTAACCAAGAAGAAGGCTGTTTAGATGGTTTCTGATGTGAGCAGCTATCTCGGAGTTGGAGGGATTAGAGAATGGTTTCTCTGCTAACTCAATAATATCGAATCTGCTTTAGTGTATAGAGAAGAGGCATTCTGTTGCTCTCTCCATTCTCTCTCTCCACAACAAAGTTGTAGGAAGAGACATCAAACCTCCACTGATGATCTTCTTTCTTGGCACAAGAGGTTGACTAGGAATCTTGTTCATATTCTTTGTATTCAGTAGAGTCCCCAGTCTACTTCTAAGCTTATTCTCTTCATCATTTAGTGAATTAGAGTTGAGGCCAAGGAATATAATAGCTTGGTCCAGTGTTCCTATAGGCCAATCAAGGAATTGCTCTCTTGTGAGGGAACATGAGGAGTCATCAATGTAAGTAAGCTTGATAGAGGAAAGAGACTTAGATGGTTGAGCAAATGACTTGGGTTGTTCTTTGGTGGATGAGCATAGGGTTCGGGGGTATGGTTTTGGTTTTAAGGATAAGTAGTTATGGTGGTTGTTTTGATTGAGTGGATGAGGAAGTGGTTAAGGTTGATGATGTGGGTTCAGGAGTGTATGGTTCAGAAGTTGGTTTAGTTTTAATGGAGAAAGGGAAGAGGGTAGGTTTAGGTTAAGGTTGTGGTTGTGGTGTTGGTGTGAAAGTCATCCCCTGCACTCTTTGGTACATCTCTTTCCTTCTTCCTGAGCGTATGTCAGCCTTGATTTCACTAACAATACGCTACAGGGTCTTCACTGACATGGGTCCAACCTGCCTTCCTCAGAAGTTGTGGGCCCTAAGATAATCTTTCATCCAGGCTTTATCACCCATCTTCTTCATGGCAGCAAGCTAAGCTTCATCTTCCTTCTTCTTTTTCTCTTTTGTTTCCTCCTTAGAGACCCTCTTTCTCTCTTTCTCCATTTGATCCTGTTCTTTGTTTACAAGCCACAGGATCGTATCATTATTGTGAGGAGCAAGTTCCTCAAGAGAAAATTCTTTGGAGCTCAGGAAATCTATCATTTTGCTCCTAAGCTATTGATAAGCTTCCTCCTTCTTTCTCAGGTTTTCTTCTTCTAAGGCTAACCTTGCTGCTTGTTCTTGTTCTCTTAGCAGCAGGGTTTCTTTCTCCAACTCAAACATTTCCTCAAGAGGTAAGATGTAACACCCGGATATATTTATTAGGTAAGAAAGAAAGAATAAAAGTGAAGAAAAAGAAAGAAACACAATTTAACCCAAGTTAAGGGATTAAAAGTGTCAAAAAGGACAAAAGTTTCAAAAGTTCATGTAAAGGTGGGCATGGCCTCCCATGTTGTCTACACACACTTCATTCGGATATTTATAGAGAGAGAAAGAGAAGAACTTAGGTTTGAAGAAGAATAAGAAGGAAATCAAATTCAAGATAAGAATTTGTCATTTTGAGATGTTCTTGACCGGCCTATGCCTCAGTTATATGCTTACGTGTGTTTTTTGTGTGTTTGGGTTTGTGTTTTGGTATGTTTTAGGTATTTGAGCTCATAGCAAACAGGTTTGAAGGAAGTCATACCCAAAGGTTGCTAAGGTGAGTTCTAGAACCCCCCCTTTTACATGTTTTATACGATTTTAGGGCTGGAAATGCATATGTGAAAATTTTCGTTTAAATGGGTGTTGTACCCGTATGTGAATGTGTGTATGAATGTGTGTGGGTTATGATTTTGGGTGTTCTTGATGTTGTGATGATGCTATGTTCATGTTATGATGCTTAGAATGTTAGAAGTAAGCTTAGAACATGTTAGATTGACGATTAGGATTGAATTATGATGATTATAGTGCATGATAGTTGCCTATGCGCATGGATTGGCCCATGCGCCTAACGGTCATAACTGCCTGAGTGTGGTTCCATGGGCCCAAATAGTAGCCATGCGCTTGAAAAAGGCAGAATTTGGCTAAGTGTCACATACGCCTAGATTTCCCATGCGCCTAGGCACTCATGTACCTAGATTTGCTCAGAATGATTAAGTGATAGGCGATGCGCCTGCATAGTGCACATGAGCCTAGAAGTTCCCCATGCACCTAAGTGTTCCCCGTGCGCCCAGAACGCCATGCGCCTACATAGTGCCGATGCGCCTAAGACTTAGAATTATTTTTTGAATTTTGGGAAAAATGTAATGTGTAAGCTTTGACTTGGGATGTTCCCGGGGGTGATGTAAGTTGACCTTATAATGATGGGTGATGTATGTTATGATATATATGATGTTGTATGATGATGTGTGATGCTTATGGTTATGTTAAGTTCCTTATTATGTACGTTTATTTTCCATGGCTTTACGTGGTTTGGTTATGAATGTAAATGGGAAATATTATCTAATGTAAAGCGGAAGATAATGAAAAGAGGAATGTAAAGTACGAATGAATGCATACATTAATGAAAGGAAAGTAAAGAATGTCTTGCAAGAAAATGTAAAGAGGTGCACGACTCTAAAATGTCATTAGCTCAGCTATGTGTGGTTTAGTTAACCCGTAAGGATACACATAGGGGTCTATTCTTTGTGACTGGCCAAATGTATAGTTACATGAATGATATTGGATGCTTACCCCGGTCATGGTGCCAGGCTATGTGCATTATGGAAGTCATTTATGATCTTTGGCCCAGTTCCGCTTCGTGCTTATGTTTGGGGTGTAACATATATGTGGGATCTTTGTCGCTTGCCCCGGTGTTTGTGCTAGGCTATGTGCGTTACGAAAGTCATTTATGATCTTTAGCCCAGTACCCACTTCGTGCATACATTTGGGGTATAGCTGATGAAACTGATCCGGAAATAAGGAGAGAAAGAAAGAATAAATGAGTGAATGAATGAAAGATGGTTAATGAATGAAATGTATGATATGAAAGTTAACGAATGAAATAATGACGTACATTGAATGAAAGTTAATGAATGGTAACGGAAGATAATAATGCTATTAGTTATGTGTACGTATGATGCCTAGTCACATATGAATTTAAAGAAAGGTTTTAAACGAAATTAAATATATTTTATTTTAAAACTAAAACTCACTTGGAACGCTGAGTTTTATGTGATTCCAGTTGGCAGGTAAATGTTGCCGAGGATGGTATGGGGTGGCTACTTGGCTTATTTGGAATGACATCCATTTTTTTCATAACGATAATGTTTTGTGATGTAATGCAACGAGTTATATTTTGTAATCTGTCAATGATATATTATTTTGAAAAAAAAACAATTATAATGATATGAAAAGGTTTTAAATTATTTCGCTGCAATGTTTTAGTAATGGTGAATGTAACTTTTATGTTTTTATGTGTAATGATCGACCAAATGTGAGCATCCTGGGAACGGGGCCTTACATAAGAGGAGCACATCTTTACTTGCAGCTCCCAGCTCAACAAGCCTGTCAGTTACCTCCAACATTTTCTGATTATTGATAGCCTCCTAGTTGGCCACAACTACTTTGCTACTTGCAGCTAGTAGTTTCCCAGAGGGGAGTCTTCCTTACCTTCTTAACGTTTCCAACCTTTCCTCCTCTAGAAGCTCTTCAGCACTTAGCTTCCTCCTTCCTTTAACATCTTCGAAAGCTTTAGACTTTGGAGGTTCTTGGGTAGAGGATTAAGGTTGATGGGGTGTGGCTGGAGCATGTTATGATGATGGTGTTTGAGTGGTGGATAACTTGAGAAAGTCCTCACTATTCACCTCAGATGCTGGTTCGAGAATTGCATCTTTGATGATAAGATCATCGGACAGGGAGTATAGCCCTTCAGTAGCTTCCATCTCAGCTTCGGAAAATTAAAATTGTTCTTCCGCAACTTTGACTTCAGCTTCAGAAGTTTGTGGGAATACACTATCTGTCCCAACTATTTTGGTTGTTGGGCCATCAGTTTTCATATCCCCTTTGAAATCAATATCAGGTTCAATGTGGACCTTAGGTTGACCAATTCCCTCAAGTAAGCCACAACAACATATGGACTTGGCTGCCTCATTGAAGATCCCATTAAGAACAAGGTTAGAAACCTATTTAGATCCTTAAGCATCCTTGGATCCACTTGATTGATGATTGGTAGAGGCTTAGGGAAAACGTCTGATTGGTAAGTTGGATATCTGGAAAAGAGCATCAAAAGAGCTAAGCTTGTAGACACCATGTGTATTTGTCTCTGAACTTTCTCCCCTATTTTGGTAGCATCATCTTGAAAGCTAGATGAGCTACAGGAAGAACTCAATAAGACCTAAATTGGTACATGCCTAACATATCTCTCGGTTTGTTTCTCAAGTAGCTTGGCCTTGAGATCTTCAATCTAAAGTTGTTGAGTGGCAGACCTGTCCCTAAAACAAGGTTTGAGACTTTAGTGAGTAGGTAGTTTATGACGAGTTGCAGACTTATCTCATCTTCCTGAGAAGAATCCTAGGGAGATGAGGTAACATACTTTGTATGTTCATTCTCACCACCAGTAGTGGTTTCTTGGCACCCTAGTTTCCCATTCATAATGATGTCTCGTGCAGAGTCATCAAGATGCACGGTTGCCATAGATTCAGTCTCAACAATGTTACCATTATCCTAAGGGCCCAATGAGGTACCTGTAGTAGTGGCAGCTGAATCTACATGAGTCCCCTTCACTCCAATAGGACTCACCTCAGTTTGGCTATGCTGATGTGGGATAGTGAGCGGAGGACTCCTTAGGCTCAGTTGATCCTTTGAAAGGTGTTGTGGATCAACCTCACGGCCTTGAAGAGACATGATCTCTTCATCATAACCTATCAATAGGCCAGTAAAGGATATAGTAGTTTGTAGGATTGGTTTTTGTACTCAACACAAGTATTTTCTCTCAAACTCACTAAGTAACACCCGAGTTTGTGATGATGTAGAATCCTTCTAAGAGTTGATGATAATATACTAAGTATATCAAAGCAAAACACAAGAGAATAGTTTTATAAGATATTTGTATATATTATTTCTCAACTCAAAGTATTACAAGACTCTTACAAACATATTACATTACTTACAATGAGAAACTATATATACTACTACCTAAAACTGGATATACTTTGATACCAACTGGAAACCTTATACTAAAGTAAATACTACAAAGCTAAAGTTAAGTTGTCTTAGATAAAGTATTATCTAAGATATGGTAGTCATGACATGTCTATGACTTACCTTTTTTCACCAACTAAAGTTGGCAACTATACTTACTAATAAAGGCGAACAATGGAATAAAGTATGGTCAACTACATGGGGTTTACTAAAAAATGCCATGCAGTATATCAGAGATCTGTAGCGGAGTGTCAGAGGGACCATACTTATGTCCACTGGTTCATAGTAGCTACTTGTCAGGACCGTGTACATACGAAATACTAACAGATTTTGTGTTTATACCGAATTAAATAGTGCGGAATCCTATTTGATTGGCGATCCAATCAGTGAGAACAATTACCCGATGAATATAAGATTGAAACTAAACGTTATGAACGAATAGAGATCAATCAGGATTGATCTATGAAGTTGGACAGGCTTCCTTGGACGTTTTAGACGGCTAGGGTTCGTAAGAGTATCAAGTATTTCTCTAGTGTTATGTTTTTCTATTAATTAAGTGGTATTTATAGGTTATGGGTTTCCAATCGTACGACTGAACCATTAGCATGGTTCAGTCATGCAACTGAATCATGCGATTTATCCATACACATAACTAAAGGTTCAACCGTGCAACTGAGTCAATATTATGTCTCAATCGTGCGACTTATCCAATCTCCTGGTTCAGTCGTGCGACTGGTCCATTAGCATGATGTATTCGTGCGTATGGTCCATAAGCATGGTCCATTCATATCAACACTTTTCACAATCATTATTGACTAAAAACTATGCACAACAACCTCAAACCTATATAGTAAGTTCATTATACTTTTAACAAAAAATAATACTATGAAATATTAAACAATATAAACATCAACCACATATTATATTTCATTTAACCCATTCATTACATATGTGTAAGACATGAGACTTTTACATTAAGCATATAAACTAGGGACATATGTATCAACAAACTCCCCCTTGGACCAAGTGTACTCTATTGTCTGACATCCTTCATATGCTCTTCAAACTTCTTGTACTTCTCCTCTCTTGTGACCCCTGTGTGTATTTCAAACGCAAAACAAAGTCGTATCACATTTTGGAATTGGAGGGCTTGTACAATATCCTGCGTGTCATAGAACAGTGGCCACTTGTATAGAGTGTAGACATCTTCAGCTGACAAGTTGGTAAGCCACATTGGGTAAAATACCCTGATAGTTTCCATTCTGCCCTCTCTGTTAAGAACTATGACCGCTTCTCCTGTCCCCCACTCATACGGAGTACTAACTGATAATGCGTGAAACCAGATCAAATAGTTTGGAATCTTATTTGATTGGTGATCCAATCAGTGAGAACACAATCCCGATCAATATAACGATTAAAGAAATTTTAAGAACGAGAAGAAGACGATCAGATGCAAACTATGAACTTGGAACAGGCTATCAGGACGCTCTAGACGGCTAGGTTACGAGTTTGTGTTGAAATTCTTCAAGTGTTATGTTTTTCCACGAATTAGGTGGTATTTATAGGTTATGGGTTTCCAATCGTACGACTGAACCATTAGCATGGTTCAGTCGTGCGACTGAATCATGTAATTGATCCATACGCACGACTAAAGGTTGAGTCGTGCAACTGAGTCAATCTTATGTCTTAATCGTGCGACTGGAAGCATGAGATATTCATGTGTATGATCCATTAGCATGGTCCATTCACATGAAGACTCATACAACTAAGTTTGAACACACTTCTCAATCATTATTGACTAAGAACTATGCACAACAACCTCAAACCTACATAGTAAGTTCATTATCCTTTAACACACAATAATACAATGAAATATTAAACATTATAAGCGTAAACCACATATTATATTCAATTCAACTCATTCATTACATATGTGTAAGACATGACAGACTTTTACATTAAGCACATAAACTAGGTACATATATGTATCAACAAACTACTCCTTGGACCTAGTTTACTCTAATGTCTGAGATTCTTCATATGCTCCTCAAACCTCTTGTACTTCTCCTCTCTTGTGACTCCTGTGTGTATTTCAAATGCAAAGCAGAGTCGTATCATATTTTGAAATTAGAGAGCTTGTATAATATCCTGGGCGACATAGAACAGTGGCCACTTGTATAAAGTGTAGACATCTTCTGCAGACAAGTTGGTAAGCCACATTGGATCAAATACCCTAATAGTTTCCATTTTACCTTCTCTATTTAAAACTATGACTGCTTCACCCGTCCTCCAGTCATAATACCACCATTTGAAATGTGGAGTGAAGTCCTGAGGCATTGCCCGTAAGGGAATCTTCAACAATGTGCGCGGGGGACTCCACTTCAACACTTTATAGGGTCCACTTCAGACATATGGATGAACCTCTTAGGTTGTTGAGTTCTGAAGTTTACCGATCTGGTGTGGTATTCCTTCTTCAATGCAACCTCAAACCATCCTGACATCTTCCTTGGGTTAGCATACAAAAGATCTAAGCATGCCAGACAGTTGAGCTCAAAGCCTGGGAGAGTCTTCAGGTCATGAGGATACCTGAAGTACTCTATTCCCTTCCCTCTCTTAACTGCATAAACTTCTAAGTCTTCAAAATATGCCCACACGATAATCTTGCCTGACACTTTTTGATGTCTTTTGACTCTGTAGAGCTTGGTGTAGGTATTCTACTTTGGCGGGGCGCGTTAGGCTTTCATCTCAGCAAAACAAGCTGCTCATTCAGCCTTCTTTATATCAACATCTGCATTTGAGGCTTGGGCTGTACTTTCTTCTTTCTCTTTTTCTTTCTCCACTTCATCCAACTTATCAAAAGTACCACTGTCAAATGTTTCACCCAAGTTAGGGATAACATGTCCTTCCGGATCAGTGTACTGTGGATAGTGCTCTGCAGTGACATCTTTTATCTCAATTTAATTAACATAGGTTAGCTTGTCATCATTCATAACATCGACCTTTGGAGCGTCTTTGACAAGCTCGTCGGGATTCAGTCTAAACATCTCAGCAAGTTGTTTGTCGGTCAGATCGTGTATGATTTCTCCTTCTTCGGGAGTGTAGCTCACTGACCTTCATACAATCCCTTGCAAATCAAGAATCATTGTGAATTGAGACTTGATTTGCTAAAGGGGAGAAATATCATATTCATCTAGCTGTGAAGTTTTATCTGCTTGATTTAAACATTTAACACATCAATCATTAGTATTTAATCAAGACATTTAAGCATAGACAAACATAAATAACAATAAATTACATTAATGTAATTATTGAATCAAGTACAAAAGTTTATTAAATTCAAAACATCTAATCTTTACTTTTATCTTGATCGGTCAATTCTTCAACTGAAGGAGCTGAAGCCAAGACTCCTTGATCTTGTGCTCTCTTAGTACGCCTTTCTTGACCCTGAGCAGAGGCTGATGCAGCAGCATCACCTTCATCATCATCATCATCATCTCCTATCTTTTTCCACTCTGTCCTTCATCATTACCCTCATCTTCTTTATCAGAATCATCATCATCCTCATCTTCATCATCATCATCATCATCATCACCTTCCTTAATCTTTAAAGGCTCATCATTGGATACTTTTTGCATGAGCATGATCTTCTTGTTCTTTCTCTCTAGCTCCTCTATCCTCTAAACAGAATGTGCATTCTATTCCTACAGTTGTGTAATCTGCTAAGCTTGAGCAACATTGAGCTCCATAAGCTGGTTTAGCTGTGTAGCTCTTTGCTCATCGGCAGTGAGCAGCTTTAGCACCATCCGGTTGAGGTTGGCTAGTTGTTCCTCTACCTTGATAGAGGGTAGAGTGGGTCCATGGCTCATTAGGACTTGTGTAGAAGTCCCGGCTCGTTGGGTGGTGGTAGTGGTGGTGGATGTGGTGAATATGGGAGGTGGAAAAGGTGTGGATGGTGAAGGGGTGGTTATGGTAGTGGTGGTAGGAGGTGTGATAGTGGTGGTGGGAGGTGTGGTAGTGGTGGTAGGGGTGGTAGGGGGTGTGATAGTGGTGGTGGGAGGTGTGGTAGTGGTGGTAGGGGGTGTGGTAGTAGTGGTGGTGGTAGTGGTGGTGGTGGTAGAGGTGGTAGATGTTGTGGTAGTTAGTGTAATCCTCCTCCTCTTGCTCTTCATGCCATATGGCTGAGCAATTATCTTCTTCCTTGACCCTTTGGAAGAGGATGCTCCCCATGGGCTGATGGGATGGTTAGGGATGTATGATGGATCAGTAGTAGCAGTAGCAGCATCCTTGGACTCACCCTAACATCCACCAACCGCCACAATCCCTCCCTCAGTGGCAACAACCTTACTGCCCAATGTCCTCACCAATGGCTCCTCATTCGACTCTTCCTCCTCATCTATCTGAAAGTCAGGGTGGATTGGAGCCTGCTCGGATCCACCCGGAGCCTCACCGCCTTGACCATCACCATGGTCGTTGTCGTCATCGTCTGAATCATCAGTGGTAGCTCAATAGGCTCGACGTCTGAATCGCTCTTATTGTGACACCAATTCTTATGAGAAGGCGCCACGTAATCATCCCGGGCCAGATGCCCAAACAATCTCCTCACAGGGGGTTTCACCTGCTTCCCCCTTTACACCTTCATCCTTCCCAGAGTGGTGTCGTCCATCACCTCTAACATCACTGCATCGTCCTTCTCTTTGGGTAGTAGAGGGAGCTTCTCCTCTATGATCATTTGCAAGAACCTTGGATACATGAAGAAGCTCTCCTTACCCTTTGCCTCAAGGTTCTCGACCATGTAAGAGAAGATCATGTTGGAGAAGCTGAAGGGGTGATTCAGCATCAGTGCCAAGTAAGCATTCTAGATTTGGTCAGATAGATCATTAAATCCACCCCTCCGTGAAGCAATGCACTTTAGAATGACATGGACTAGGTACTTGAACTGGGGACACAGGTTGCTTTTGTTAAGCACACCTGCGTTGATATCCCTAGTGTACTTCATCCTTAGAAAACACCCCCTTACTGTCAGAGGATGTAACCTGGTCGGGTGGGCAGCATCATCACCCAGATCCAATACCCGTCGAAGGTCTGCTGTAGTAACCTCAATCTTTTGGCCAAAAATGGTGATCCGAATGCAGTAGGGCTCAGTAGATCTGTCAACTGAAGCACCTTCCCAGAAGGCTTGCTGTATAGACCGATAGGGTGTGCATGGAGCAGATATAGCTCTGTAATCCTTGATCTCCTCAGAAATGCAATAATACCAACAAACTTAGTAGCATTTCTAGTGGTGGCATCCAAGTGGGCACAAATGTTGTGCTTGGTGTTGATGATCCACCTATCTGCCATGTTTCTGTAACACAAGATACATAAACATGAGGTTTGTCAATAATAGAAGACTGTTGAAATTTAAACTTTTTTCAAATCAGTCCGGTTCAATCGTGCAATTAAACCATACGACTGAGTTCAGTCATATGATTGAGCATGTGGCTGAGTTCAATCGGGCGATTGATCATGCGGTTGAGTTCAATCGGGAGATTGAGCATGCGGCTGAGTTCAATCGGGCGATTGAGCATGCGGCTGAGTTCAATCGGGCAATTGAGCATGCGGCTGAGTCCAATCGGGCGATTGAGCATTCGGCTGAGTTCAATCGTGCAATTGAACTCATACGCCTTGTTCATTTGGTCAATTGAGTCATTCGCCCAACTCAATCGTGCGATTGAAGTTCATTCGGAGTGTCTAGTTTCATAACTCTCTGTTCGACACTCTAACCCCAAATCTAGGTCAAAACTGCTTAGACTCTTTAGATTCGTAGGGACCCTAACTATCACTGTATGTCATTCATTTTAACCATTATGCACATTTACGTGGTCTATTGACGGGTTTAAAATATTTCATGATTTTTAATCAATTAGGTCAGTTAGGGTTTGATTACGCCAAGCATTTTGTGTGATTTCAGTCTCTAAGTACATGTAGGTGAAGAGAGTACACATTAGAATCACAATCACAGAGTTAAATAAATGAAATCAAATTTTGGTAGAGTAACTTTGTTGTCGTGCGAATTGGGAGCGATTCAAGGGTGATGAGAATGCGTGACCGACTTCACCCTATTTATACTGATTTTATCTTCAGTCGTGCGACTGGACCTATTCGCATGCTTGTTTCGTGTGACTGGGGCTCAGTCGTGCGATTGGCTCAGTCGTTCACATCCATTCGTGCGACTGGGTTCAGTCGTGCGAATGACTCATCGGTTACCTTCATTCATACGATTGGTTCATTCTAGTGATCCAATCGCATGGATTGACCCATGCTTATGGTCCAATCGTATGTCTGGTCCATATGTATGGTTCAATCGTGCGATTGGCTCATACTCATGATCCAATCGTGCGAATCACTTAGACTTATGATTTTGACCTCATGCACTTTCAACCTTTAACCTGTTAACTATTAATAAGACGTTATGAACGATGATCATCTCAGGCATGACCATTTAATTGATTAGTCACCTCAGAGGTGACCTCTTTTAGTGAGTGATTCACAAATGGAATATAGATGTATAGTCCGACTTTTACCTACCAAATGACTAAAATAAATAAATAAATAACTACTATAAATTAAAAAACAAAACCAACTCATAATTTTGTATTTTTGATTTGAGATGGATTTAAACCTATTAGAGTACTTCAAACTGATTTTACTCCCTGGACAACACAGCTTCAATTCTATTTTATCATTTCTGGTACGATTCATTATGAAATCATACAGGTATATCAGAATCATTTGGGACACTTTAATACACTATTTTGATGCTAGATTCTTGTTTTGAGCGAGAGTCAATAGCAATTTTAGGAAATCATACTAAAGCTACAAGATGCACACAATGATTTTAACTTTCAAGAACTACAGCTCAAGATGATTGTCAGTATATTTGTCCACTTAAATCCATACACAGATTTTGGACTCACATTGGTGATGAGTTAGGTTTAATTATTTCAACTAGCATTTGTTGATCCCACACTTATATGGTAATCAACATTCCTCAGGAGATTTTTGAGCGGTCTACGGGTAAATTTTAAGAAGAAACTATTCTAAGAGCTTTCAAAGAGATGCCAAGCCTCAGTTCAGTGCCATCGCATAGTAGAGAGGCGCAAACAACAATGAATTCTAGAATAAGTTATGCTTATCCTCAGGTCAGTGCAAACAACAATGAATTCTAGAATAGGTTATGCTTAGACTTTTCAGACTTAAACTTTGAATTTTGCATCTTAATCAGTTTAACTCTTTTGAAGTCCCAAATAATCTATTACTCTGTACTATCATTTTCCATAAACGTTGAATCAGTATCACAAATTTGATTACTTTCCTTTTAGCTAAGCTGTCCTTCTCCCTCGTTTTTTAAGTAATTAAATAAAGCAACTAATTTAATACTAATCTAACCTATTATCCCCCTAAAATTCTAAAACCAAAAATATTTTTATGTTTTTTGGATTTTAATAAATAGGAAAATAAAATAAAATAAAATTAAATTAAAAAATGTCGGACTAGGCATTTTCTTCCTTTGAAATCACATCACTTTTCTTTTCACGCCATTAACCTCTAATAGAGTTTATCTTCCTTAGATCAAAGTTTATCTAACCTATTATCCCCCTCCGTTTATCAAATGCTTTTGTGTAGAGGTCGGCGCGTTGAAAATTTGTATTTATTTTAATCACATCGATTAGTTGCTTTTCAAAACAGTCACGTATAAAGTGATACTTAATACCGATGTGTTTAGTTTTAGGATGTTGGACTGGATTTTTTGTTACGGCTATAACAGCAGAATTATCAACATAGATAGGAGTGTTAGAAAATTGCAAATCATAGTTTCGCATTTGCTGTTGAATCCAGATGATTTGTGAACATCAACTTGCAGCAGCAATAACATATTCAGCTTCACATGTTGACAGAGCAATGGAGGTCTCCTTCTTACACTGCCAGGTGACTAACCGTCTACCAAAGAACTGACATCCTGCAGATGTTGACTTGTAATTCATTTTGCAACCGCCATAATCCGAGTCACTATATGCTGTAAGCTCAAAGTAATCGTCATGAGGATACCACAACCCAAGTGTTGGAGTACCCTTCACATAACGAAAAATGCGTTTAACACCTATGAGATGGTTGACTTTCGGTTTTGCCTGATATCTGGAACAAAGACACGTCACATACATGATATCAGGACGAGACGCCGTGAGACACATAAGGGATCCAATCATTCCTCTATACATTGTAGCATCAACCAGATCACCATTTTCGTCAGGTGCCACATCGTAGTTCGTGGCAAGTGGAGTTCCAGCAACTAAAGCGTTCTCCATGTCAAATCGACTGAGAATGTCTCCTACATATTTAGTCTAATGTAGGAAGATTCCTTTTGGTGTCTGATCCACCTGTAATCCTAGGAAGAGTTTCATCTCCCCCATTGTACTCATCTCAAATTCTACTTTCATGATAGATTCAAATTTCTTACATAAGTCTTCGTTTTTGGAACCAAAGATTATGTCATCAACATAAATCTGTACCAGTAGTAAGTCACCATCCTTTTCTTTGATGAATAGTGTATAGTCAATAACTCCTTTACGAAAACCGTGTTTCACCAGATGAGTTGAGAGTTTCTCATACCATGCTCTCGGGGCTTGATGGAACCCATAGAGAGCCTTATCAAGCTTGTAAACTCTGTCTCGATGATAAGGATCCTTAAATCCTTCAGGTTGACTGACATACACTGTCTCACAGATTTCACCATGAAGGAATGCACTCTTGACATATAGTTGATAAACTTTGATCTTCATGTAAGATGCATAGACTAGTAAGATATGGATTGCTTCCATTCTAGCCACATGCGAAAACACTTCATTGTAATCAATTCCTTCGACTTGTCTGAAACCTTGAACGACAAATCGAGCCTTGTTTCTGATTATGACCCCTTGGTCATCTTTCTTGCACTTCAAGACCCATTTAGTGCCTATTACTTTAGCACCTTTTGGTTTATCCACTAGTGTCCATATTCCTAGCTTCTTGAATTGAAGGAGTTCTTCTTGCATGGAACTAACCCATGCCTCATCGTTTAAGGCTTCACCTATATATTTTGGCTCAAATTGAGATCCAAAACATCAATAAGCACCATCGTGAAGATAGCCTTTTTCCATGACTGAGGCATAATCAGCTGAGTATAGCTGATTTCATGTCTCTACACCTGATTGTACATCCCTTATGACGTTGTCTAGAGGATGATATACATTTAGTCGTAATCTGGGAGTGGTGGGAATAACTACTTCCTGATCTAGATTTTGAATTCTCGGTTCAATATCTGTAGCCGTTGCAGTGTGTGGTTCCGAAGTTTCAGAGGCATCAACATCTGATGCTTGTGTACTTTCAGTAGCAGGAACCTATTGCTCCTGATCCACCTGATCATTCTCCATTTCTTCATTGTTAGAGGAGGAGTCACTTACCTTAAGTGCTCCCCCTAAAGGACTAGAAGATTCACCTTGTGAACCTGATGTTATCAAGTCTAGTGACGGTGTGTTTAAGACATCGTACATCATTTTGGTCAATAACTCATCCTCAGGAAGGGAGAGTGGGATGTTGAAGGACTTAAAGAATCCATCATAGTCGAAAAAGAATGAGGGTCCCTTTCCGGCAGGGGGTGGTGTATCTTTGAACGTCAACGTTGCACCACACTTCTGCTTGACCCGTTGAGTTGTTATAAACTCTCTTATTCAGTATATTGTATCCTAGAAAAATTCCTTCTATAGCCTTCTCAATGAACTTCCCTCATTGAGTTTTCTTCAGCAGCGTACATGGTGCGCAAAATGGTTCGAGCTACTCCAGATTAGGTTTACGTCGCTGGAGCAACTCATAACATGTTTTACCATGACGTCTAACCACTAAGACTCGATTGAGGGTGTAACATGCATTGGCAATTGCCTCGTTCCAAAATTGGATGGGCAGTTTCAAGTCGGCTAGCATCGTTCTTGTTGTCTTTGTCAAGCTCCTGTTCTTTCATTCAGCAACTCCGTTCATTTATGGAGTGTAGGCAGATGTGAACTGGTGTACAATTCCTTTCTCTTTGTAGAACGCCTCCATCCACTAGTTCTTGAACTCTGTGCCGTTGTCTGAGCGAATCTGTCTCACTTTCAGCTTGTAGAGAGATTCCAATGTATTCACCAGCTGTTTGAATGATTCAAATGTCTCTGATTTAGATTTCAAAAACATTACCCAAGAGAATCTTGAGTAGTCATCAATGACTACATAACAGTACAAATCACCAGCGATGCTCTTGGTGCTGACAGGACCAAACAGATCCATGTGTAGAAGTTCGAGAGGCAGGTCAATGGTATTTACTTTCTTTAACTTGTGAGACTTCTTGGTCTGTTTACCTTTCTTGCACACTACACAAAAATCTGGAAATTGAAATTTCTTGTCATTTACTCTATTCACTAAATCATTCTGGATCAGATGATTCATCTTCCGTGGATATATGTGTCCCATTCTCCTATGCCAGGAGGTCGAGTCTTTCTCTATTGCCTTTGACAAGAAGCATTGAACTTGATGATAGGTTGTGGAAGCTTTTGATAGATCCAATATGCAGGATCATTGAAGGGTGTAAGTTTCAACACAACAACACAACGAGGAGATTAACTAAACATTAATCAAACAGTAAACTGGATTAACCAAGTTAAGACATTAAGAACACAAGTAATGCAAGAGACAGAACACAAAGAACACAAGTGTATGGTTTTCAAGAATGCAGTATATTGCTTTCTCTATGTTCTATTACAAGTGTTACAAAGCATAATAGAAAGATACAAGAACATGAGATACTTATACTACATGATAGGATCAAATGTACCAATCTGTGATGATTTGTGAACACAATTAAATGAAATTCACACAAAGTAATCAAATCAAAACAAGATATCAACAAAATTCAAGTTTTCATTAATATCA